>JAECUM010052133.1:0-20662 GCA_016617855.1 Megalonaias nervosa | reverse complement strand
ATATATATACTTAAGTGCGAAAAAATACTGACTTATTGGCGAAATCATTTTCATATTTTTTTCATTCCTATATTTTCACATGTTGAAAATATATTTATAATTTTCATGTGAAAATATAAGATTTTCCACCATGCCATGCGACGCTTGAGTGTGTATGCCCACAACAGTTATACCTGTAGCAACAAAAACCAGTCCTTTTTGAACTAGAACAAATACATATAAAAGATTTACATTTCACACACGGAAATTAATGTTTGATAAAGAAATTTGACCAAGATGCTGTTCACGTGTCTCTGAAGTTGTTTTCCCTGACTTCACTGACAACAACGATAAACCCGCTGTGATGCATTGCTTAATCGTACTTACACAATTGTGTTCAGATAGGGTCAAGTTGTGTACAAAAGGACAAAAATGGAATTTACTGCGACAGATTACGTCAGCGCAATCCTTCCGCTTTCTTACGTAACGTATATTTATATGATCAGATTATGAAAGTGAGGCAAATTTACGAAAAAGAGGTGGGGGAAGAGCGCTGCGCCGAAGAGTTTGTTTAATCTTCTAAACTTCGATTCTGGAGCACATTTAGGATATAATTTAAAAAATTCTTTTCTTACATTAACACCGGATTTGTTTTATCTTGTGTTACCATAAACGACATATTTAACTCGTGGCTTCGCCACTCGTGAAAATATCACGTTTGTGGTACCACACGATGAAATATATCCGGTATTAACGTAGGAAAAGAAAATATCCTTTATTTATTAATAACGTGCACGGCTGTGCACCGATTTATCGAAACTCTGATTAAAAGGATCTAATTGAACAGTTTAAGTCATAGCTATCGATGAAGATATAAACTATCATTCAGCAAGGATACCATAATCGATAGGCTCATGAAAGAAAGAAATCGAATTTCAGTAAAAATGACGTTTAGGCTTGTGTATAGCTTTCAGTTCGTGGGACGGTTTATAGAATAACTATAAAATTTAAACGATGGAAAGTTCACAGAAACACTAAAATTGCTTGTAAATAAGCAGTCTGAATTTTTCAGGAAAGACATTTGTACCCATACAAAGTCACCAGTGTCTTTAACAGAAACAGGTATGCTAGCGATAAACAAGTTCAACATATTGCTTAAGGATTAATCTATTAAATGATGTAGTATAGTATTTACGTGAACACTGTCACCTGAAAACACTTAGTGATCTTCAAGGTAAGTGAGATACAATAGTGCTTTGCCACAGTTTTGAGGAGTTTAGAAATGCGTGAGAAATGGCCAACATGAACCTCTTCCCTATTGTTCGAATTAGCACATTATGCAGTTTTAAAGACATACGGTGTAGAATTAGAATTATTGATAAATTATGACGTGCTCCTGGTGAATGATGGTGGAATAAGAGGTGGAAATAGCACGATACCACATAGATACACTGTATCAAATAATGAATACCACCTAGACGACGATTGTCAAGTAAACAATGATGAAGAGTACAAAAGATCAGCGTCGAGATCATTCATTATGTATCTAGATCATAACAACCGTTTTGCATGAGTTATATGCCAGTATATGCCAGAGAAAATGAGACCTGCAATTTACATCAGTAGAAGAACATCTGTTCGAAATACCAGAAAACTACGATTGTACCTTAAACAATGCATAATACAATTTGCACTTTAGAAGTGGATTTGGAGATTTTTATTACAACTGCAAGACTATTTTAAGGGATACCCGTTAACTGCAGATAAATTTATTTAAAATGAAAATGATTTATCTCCCTTACAAAATAATTAATTTATGATTATAAGGGTACAAAACTTTCATTACCAAAATTGTTCTGGACATTAAAATATAAAGAAAAATACTTCATTTAGAATAGAAATCTGAAGCTTAACATATTACTGAGTTTAAAACCGAAGAACTATATACATTGTTATCTTGCCGGATCAATAATCATATATTTACGTTTACTTTGAACTGAATAGAAATGTAATTTGTTTTGTTTTTTAAAAAAAGCAGTAAATGCTTTTGAGAAAGGTTGCTTTAAAACTGATAAATATGATATATTAGGTAACCAAATGGATATGTGAAGAAAGAAACAGCAGTTTAATAATGCACAAATGAGAATAAATTTGGAAATGCCAGCAAGTTATATGTTTTGTCAGAATAACAAAGTTAGCTGAAGAGTTCGGTTCTGGTGAGCAGCAAAAGAAGAATAGAAAATAATGGAACTAATTTAAAGTGCATTTACAGTATTAGGGGTATTTAAATGGTTGACGTATGAACTTTACTAGAACCAGCTGAATAAAGAACACGGTGCTTGAAAGAGACAGATAGGGATTCCTTATGTATTTACGCTGTTAATGAGAACTCTTACAATGACAAGACAATAGTAACTATTCCCAGTACGAACATATTTAGTATCCCACAAATAAGGAAGAAAGTTACTTTTCAAAGATGAGCTATAAGGGGTTGCAGTTCGAGTTTAGCTATTTAAGGTCAAAACTTTATTCATTCATTGCTTATAAAAATTTTTTTTAAAAAAATGGAAATTTTATAAAGGCACGTCAACATGTACGAGGACTGATTACTTAATAAGATGCAAAATTACAAGGAAGTGAATTTACTCAGGGCTTACAGTCAGGAGGTGTACAGGAACAAAGCGAAAGAATGATTTTATATTCTCTATATGATGGCAAGTGTTTCTTTTGTCTTTGAGTTGAAAACGTAAACACATTACCAAACGGATACGTAAGCGTGCATGATGCAACACATGCTTTAAGCACATTACCATAGATACATAGGCGTGCATGATGCACACATGCTTTAAGCACATTACCATAGGGATAGGTAAGCGTACAGGATGCAACACATTCTTTAAGCACATTACCGTAGTTGCGTAAGCGCGCAAAATGCAACACACGCTTTATGTACAAGCATGCTGAGAGCAACGTTGCACATGGTACAAGCACTTTGTATTGAAAATGAAATTCAGGTTTTTTTTAAAGTATTTTATTTTACTCTGTTGTAAAGTATATGCAATCTCTCTTTGTACATTATCTGAGATGAGATCATCAATGCCTATTTTGCTTGTGCTGTAGTAGACTACTCAAATCTTAACATTACTAACGTAACTTTGATTACAGTCTTCAAATTGAATATCACTAAAATCTAGCGCGGTCAGGATAGTTGCTTTCTTTTTGTTAAGATAGCCTCAGTTACGATCAAACAAAGTATATGTTCATTGATAGACATTGGCCAGTAATTCCAACCACATAGCTGATGTATTTTCAGTAATTTGATTACAGTTTTATACCTGAATAACTATTTTCAGTCGTTAAATCCTATTGTATAGGAGAATTGGACGTACAATGCCGATGTAGTAAAAAACGTTTTTATATCTACTCTTAGAGTCTGTGCTAACATTGTATTTCCAAAATTAGTCACAAAGTAGATTATCATATTGCGAGTCTGTTTGCAATACATTTATTGTGCACAATAGGCCGCCGTCTGTGAAGTGTTCCAGGAAATGAGAACTTTCCTTCGGCACGATTGTTCTCTGTACAGATTTCGTCATTCATTAATAAAACATACCTAAATTTTAATAATTTAACTTTTGCCTGTGCCTCTAAAATGATTTATTTGTGCATTTGATCTTCATTAAAGCAATATTTTTGTGACTGTTTCAAACTGTTTTATATTGCAAAAATAGACCATATTTGGCAGGCCTTCTATAGTCAATTAAATTTGTTTCTATTGCAAATTTGAAACACTTTATTTCATAAAATATCAAAAGACCCTTTAAGTTCATTTTGGGAAAATCAAGCATAAGGTTAGTCATTGTTGTATTGAATGCTATATCAATAATTCCTTTTCGCGTGATGTTATTGCAAAAGAAAGGAGTTCCAGTTTTATTTGTAATATTTATGAAATACGCAATTTATTCTAAACTCCGCCATTGCCGGTCCCAAGCCCGGATGTAAAAGGAGGAGGGTTGGGCGTGGGGCTAGCAATCCGACCATGTAAAACCCAACTTGCTACAAAAACGCCAACAGAAGAAAAATCAGAAACTGAAAGCCTGAGGGAGGAAGGGTCTTCTTCTGGAAGACTTATGATGCGGTGTGATGAAAGCCGTGAGCCTGCGGAAGCCACAAAGCAGATCACCCTTCTGTCAAACAGGAGAATTAACATCGCAACATGGAACGTGAGGACAATGTATGAAGCAGGAAAAACAACACAGGTAGCAGCAGAGATGAAGAACTACAACCTATATCTACTGGGCATTAGCGAGACAAGATGGACTCAATCTGGACAAAGAAGACTGATGACAGGAGAGATGCTACTGTATTCAGGACATGAGGAAAATGACGCACCTCATACACAGGGGGTGGGGCTCATGATGTCAAAGCAAGCATATAATACATTGATAGGAAGGGAACCACACGGGCAATGAATACTCACGGCAACATTTAGGAACAAGAAGGAGAAAATAAAGATGAACGTTATACAGTGCTACGCTCCAACAAATGACGGCGAAGAAATAGAGAACGACCAGTTTTACAACAGACTACAGAACATAGTAGAGAACTTCCCAGACAAAGACATTAACATCCTCATGGGTGATTTCAATGCCAAAACTGAGTCAGACAACACAGGATACGAACAAGTCATGGGAATCCAAGGCCTGGCGGAGATGAACGAGAATGGAGAGAGATTCGCAGACCTTTGTGCACTGAACAACCTGGTCATCGGGGGTACCATCTTTCCCCACAAGAGAATCAACAAGAACACATGGATATCACTAGACCATGTGACAGAAAATCAGATTGACCACGTCTGCATACCCAAGAAGTTCAAAAGCTACCTGCAAGATGTGAGGGTGAAGAGGGGAGCAGATGTGGCATCTGACCACCACTTAGTTGTCGCAAGGCTGAAACTTAAACTGAAGAAGAACTGGATGGGCACAAAAGAGAAGAAAACAAAGTATAACATCAGCCTGTTGAAAGATGCAAAAACTAAAGAAGAATACAGGCTGATGCTTAACAACAAGTACCAGTGCTACAAGAACTTTTTGAAGATGAGGAAGATAATGCGAACAACAGATGGCAGAAAGTTAAGGAGGCAGTAAAATCATCATGCCAAGAAGTACTAGGTCCCATTAAGCACCAGCAGAAAGAATGGATTTCAGCCGAAACATTGCGTAAATCCAGGAGCTGAAACAGAAGAAAGCAGCAGTAAATAGCAGTAGGATAAGAGCTACAAAAGTAAAGGTACAAAAAGAGAACACTGACACCCACAGAGAAGTGAAAAGAAGCATCAAGATAGACAAGAGAAACTACGTTGAAGGACTGGCAGCAGAGGCAGAAGAAGCGGCCGGAAGTGGAAACATGAAGAAGCTGTACATCACTAAGAAGCTGTCCGGCAAACACAGCAAAACAGAGAGACCCGTTAAAGACAAGCAGGGAAAGACCATAGCAAGTACAGAACACCAAATGAATAGATGGGCAGAACATTTTGAAGAGCTGCTGAACAGGCCAGCACCACTAAATCCCCCAGAAATCCATCCAGCCAACACAGATCTCCCCATAAGCTGTGACAACCCCACCAGAGACGAGATCAGGAAAGCCATCACCCACCTGAAGAAGGGAAGGCAGCTGGACCTGATAACATCCCAGCAGAAGCCCTCAAAGCAGACCTAGCGACTTCAGTGGAAATGATATACCCCCTCTTTGAGAAGATCTGGGAGGAAGAAGAAATACCGACTGACTGGAAGGAGGGATACCTCATCAAGATCCCCAAGAAAGACAACCGCAGCAATTGTTCCAACTACAGGGGAATCACACTCCTGTCAGTACCAGGGAAAGTCTTCAACCGGGTCCTCTTAGAGAGGATGAAGGAGGCCGTAGACCCACAGTTACGAGACGAGCAAGCGGGCTTCCGGCAGAACAGATCGTGTACGGACCAAATAGCTACTCTTCGCATCATAGTCGAGCAATCGTTGGAGTGGAATTCTCCGCTATACATCAACTTTGTCGATTATGAGAAGGCATTCGATAGCGTGGACAGTGAGACACTCTGGAAACTTCTTCGCCACTACGGCATCCCAACCAAGCTGGTGAACCTGATCAAGAACACTTACAACGGAATGTCCTTCAGAGTCATCCATGCAGGACATGCACACAGACAGCTTCCTAGTGCGGACTGGCGTGAAGCAAGGCTAATTGCTGTCGCTATTTCTCTTCCTTCTCGTCATCGACTGGATTATGAAGATGTCCACCAGTGGGTGGAGAAATGGGATCCAGTGGACATTGTGGAGTCAGCTTGAGGACTTGGACTTTGCCGATGACCTAGCGCTCTTGTCCCACCGTCAGCAGCAAATGCAGGTCAAGACCGACGTACTGGCATCCACATCAGCACAGGTTGGCCTCGACATCCACAAAGACAAGACATAGATCCACAAGATCAATTATGTTAGTAACAACCCAGTCACACTGCATGGAAGTCCCCTGGAAGAGGTGGAGTCCTTCACGTATCTGGGCAGCATTATCAACCAGCAGGGTGGTACAGACGTAGATGTCAAGGCAAGGATCGGAAAGGCGAGAGCAGCTTTCATACAGCTCAAGAACATCTGGAGCTCCAAATAAATTTCCTTGACTACCAAGACCAGACTGTTCAACTCCAACGTGAAGTCAGTCCTACTGTATGGAGCAGAGACCTGGAGAACCACCAAGTCGACCGTAAAGAAAGTTCAGACCTTCATCAACAACTGCCTAAGAAGAATTCTCCAGATCCGCTGGCCAGACACCATCAGCAACGCCAACCTGTGGCAGAGAACCTTTCAGCTTCCGGTAGAGGACGAGATCATGAAGAGAAGGTGGGGTTGGATAGGACATACCCTACGTAAGCCGCCAACCAGCATTACCAGACGGGCATTGAGGTGGAACCCTCAAGGCAAGCCGAGAAGGGGTCGACCAAGAAACACCTGGCGACGTGACCTTGAGGCGGACATCACTAAGCTGGGTCACACCTGGAGTCAGCTCGAGAGAATGGCACAGGAGAGAAGTCTCTGGCGATCTTTCATGGGCGGCCTATACCCCGGCAGGAGTGACGGGCATAACTAACTAACAATTTATTCTGAAGATATCGTACTAAGGGTAAATGTTTTCCAACTCGAAGTCTTTGTTTCGATCGTGCACCACGTCAGCTTCAGAGGCTTTTGTAAGTTTTATTCTACACCTGAAACTCTGGGGAAAACTCCCAACAAAAAGCTAAACCAAGCAAACATAAACCCCACCAAAACAAGCCAAAATCAAAACCCATTCCCTCCTGCAAACCTCCCAGACAATGTAAAACGCATAGCTTCAGTATAAGTATCTTCAGCATTACTAATTTGTTTTCTCCTCAAAGTTATTTTTGTTATTAGCAGATTTCATGTTTAAGTTCATCCATTCTAACACCTAATGGAAGACGTTTAAGAATTTAATTCCAGTATTTAAATTGGCTCTAAATGCCTGTATGTTTTTGTTTGTTTCTGCTTTTAGCTCCATGAATGCTAACACTTAATGCGATAGTGTTTTGGTCTACTTTAGTTTTAAATACATATGTTTCTATTGTAAAATCATGCTTGAAGTCAGTGAGATCTTTTGTCAGACATTTTATTCTTGTGTCTGTTTTGTCATGCTTCGTTGCAACACACCGATTTCATTACCCACTTCTACAACAATAATTGTTTTGCATCTTTTGTAGATCGTTCCATCTCAGCATGAAGTTTGTTGTAAAATTTGGTTAATGCAACATTATTCGTCAATTCGATATTATTATTTCAATTTAGCGTAATCAAATTTAGAAACTGTAACCTAACCGTTATTTAAATTTGTCTTATTCCCTTTGTACGCATCACCAATACTAGTCATGATAGCAATTTGTGGTGTTGTTACTTTGATCGTGATAACATGTACAGATTTGTGTTTCAATATCTCACAAATGTTATTACTTTCAGTAGATGCAAGCATTTTGCTTCTTACATTCATCATTGATATTTTCTTATATGACACTATTTGTTGTTATTACCCCTTTGACTTTGTTCTTGTCATCTCAACGTTTTAAAACTCATTTGAAACGAATACAGCCTTCATTGGAACTATTAAAATATCGATTGTTTACCATTTGTGCTATAACGTGGCTTGATAAAAAGGTTTATTTATTTTTTTTCTCAGGGAGTCCGTTGATTGTAGTATTGCTTTCCATATTATTATTTATAATAAAATTATTTTTTGCAGCCGACACATTTTCTTTCAAATAATTCTCTAAATCTGCTTAATAGGCTACAATTACTACAATAACAATGAAATATTCGGGATATAATTTGCACTTACATAAATGTACATAAAATGACAGATGTCGTTATGGCTCATCGATTTTTAGGTCAATACAAATATTTTCCAGTATCCGCAACAAGTTGATATAAACTAGTTGAAATATAATAAATTTAAAGGTTTAATTCCTGTAGAAACAGCCATGTAAAGTTCTGCAAACACTACAGTGTTTCTGTTTTATTTGTTTGTCTTGTCTATGTTTTGTATATGCCTTTGAAAAAGACTCATTAAGAGTCTAAAGCGCTCAGGCTAGTTAGATACTAGTTTTGAACTGTTCGTTGTGAGTTTATTGCACACACACACACACACACACACACACACACACACACACATATATATATATATATATATATATATATATATATATATATAGAGAGAGAGAGAGAGAGAGAGAGAGAGAGAGAGAGAGAGAGATTGGCTGAGTGGACTTTTAGAGTGGCAACTTGTTTGTATTCTTTAAATTCTTTAAGTTGTACTGCTGTATGTGTAATTTTAATGTTATTCTTTGGTTCTTTGGCTTTTTTTGTTTTTTTTTACAAATGATAGTGTAACTTTCCCTTGGTCGGGAAAAGTAACCATCTGTCCATAAGTAAACTTAATGCCATTTATTGGGTAACGATTTTGCTTTGTCAAAGTTCCTGCGCTATCATTTATTCAATCATGAACTGTCTAAACGGACTTGAATAATGGGCGTTACAACGTCTTCAATATTCATGCTTGATGATGGTCCAATTGTAACCCTCCATAGCTTTTGAAAGGATAGCAGAGGCAGCAGTAATATCAGTCCTCAATACTGCATGGTAAATTGTGTTATGATTTTGTTGTTTCACTCTCGACATTTGTATACATTTAAAAGCCGTGCTATTTGTTAGCCGATAGGTTAGCCATTTGTAATTAATTGTTCCTTTGGACAACATTGCATTGATGTTTCGTTTGCACACTGTTAACAATTTCGTCCGGAAACAATCCATGTGCTTTTTCGTAGTCGGCCGTTAACTGAAGGAGTGAAGGTGGAATAATTAATTTTACATCGTCATCCGTACTTAATGTGGACCTGTTGACATCTTAAACTAATTAACTAAAAGCATATTGTAAGCAGCAGACTTGAGTATATGTTTAAGTGATTCATGGCTGGTATGTTTCACTCTGTGTAGGTAAAAGACTACTATAACCTAAAATGTTGATAAAATTTAGGGATCTTGTTATATGGAAAGTCGTGCTTTACTTCAGCTCTGTTGATTTTCAAGATATCTACGGCTCGCTTGGTACAGACTTTGTTATCTAAATAGCATTTGTCCAAACAAACAAGTTGCATAAAACAACTAAACCATAACCAATCTGAAAGTAGGTCGTGCTATTTGAGTCATGGAGATATGAAGAATTATTTTTATCTTCTGATTGTCTGTTTTGCACTGTCTTCGAGGTTTGTCTCATCTTGTTCTATATTTCAACTTGCAGCTTGGCTTTTTAAATTTCCTGTGAACGGTTTCCGTGTTGTTTGCCATTTTCAACCTTTAAATTGATCAATTGGTTTATGTAAAGGAAACATTTCAGTTTCTTTCTTATCCTCTGACGCATTTTACTTTTGTTTATGTCATCTACCATATCATTTACAAATAAACTTATACGTTAAACCAATTAAGTCTGCATCTGTGAAAAGGTATTTTCAAACTGACATGGAATGTTACTTAAAAGTAGTGAAAGATTATTTGAAATGTAATTCGGTAAATAAATGTTTTTGATTTAAAACATGTTCAAGATGTACAGAAGTTAAAAGGATATTGAGTTTTGGCAAAGGGAAAGTAAATACAAACCAAGTAAATACAAGATATTTTCTTTTCCTACGTTATTACCGGATATATTTCACCGTGTGGTACCACAAACGTGATATTTTAACAAGTGGTGAAGTCACGATTTAAACTAAATCGTTTTGGTACCACACGATGAAATATATCCAGTATCAACGTAGGAAAATACATTTTTCTTTTTATTATATACCAAATCTGTTCCAGAATCGATATTTACAGGATTAAACTCATTCTCCGGTACAACACTCTCACCCCTACCCCCTTTTCATAAATCCACCCTCCTTGTATAGGCCGATCATATAAATATACGTAACCTAAGAAAGCGGTAGGATTGAATTGGCCTAATCTATCACAATAAATTACATTTTTGTTATTTTGTAAACCATTTTACCCTATATGAAAACAATGCGAGTCCGATTCATCAATGCATCGCAGAGGGTTTATTGTTGTTGTCCAGGAAGTAAGGAAAGATAACTTCAGAGAGACGCAAACGGCGTTTGGTCAAATTTCTTTATCAAAGATTAATTTCCATGTCTGTAATAGAAGGTAGTTTCTGTTTATTTGTTCTAGCTCAGAAAGTACTATCTTTTTGTTTCTACAGGTACAACTTTTGTGGGCACACATAATCTAGCGTAGCATGGCATGATGAGAAGTCTTACATTTTCACATGTGAAAACACAGGAAACCATAAAAATAATTGGAAAATTATATCGCCAATAACTCTATATATTTCACACTTAAGTATAAAATAAAAGTAGATATATAAATAAATAATGAGGATAAAATACAGTACGCGTCAATTGTACTACAGGCAAAGATACCAGAATGATCGAGACTTAAAAAAGGTAAATACCAGACACATAATCCTAACAAATGTCCAAACAAATTAAAGACGACGCTGTATATGTTAGGTATTCCATTAAATGACGTTAACTGAAGGTATCGGACTAATCTAGACGAATTTCATACTGATCATTTCATTCCATGTCCTTCACTTCATTTGTCTGAATGTGATTGCAGGTGGAAATATATCGCAAGATACTAACATTTCCTTGAGACCAGAGATATAAGAGCACAGAACAACAATCGTGTCATTCAAAATGGCTAATAGTATCATTGAGGACATGTTTAACAGTATGACCCCATTTGCTCTCTTTTCATTTCCAGTTTGCTTTTCGTCCGCCTCGGATGCGGGAGGTCGTGGGTTCGATCCCCGGCCGAGTCATACCAAAGACTTACAAAAATGGTACTAACAGCTACCTCGCTTGGCGCTCAGCATTAAGAGGTTAGTGTTAGGACTAGTCGGCCTGGTGTCAGGATAATGTGACTGGGTGGGACATCTGCGGCATGATGCCCCAGTGCTAGACATCACTATAAACTGCCATACTGCAGACATCGTAGTGATATGACTGAAAACTTGTTAAAGCTACGTTAATAACCCAAATCACTCACTCACTCATTCACTCACTCACTCCAGTCTGCTTTTTATTATTAACTTTATTTACATCATTTTATCCCTGATGCTTTGTGTATCATCATAAGTCTTTTTGTATAGTAATAACTCTTGTATCAAATGTTGTTAAAGGGTTACATGGATATAAAAAAGCAACCGGTGCATATTTAATTAAGCATGATTTTAGTATTTTCCATTTTCTAATACTTTTTGGAAATGCGAATAAATTACCACTTATTTCAGGTTATGGCAGTTAAAATTTATCCAGTGAAGTATTAAATTCAGGTTTTGGCAGTTAGAATTTATCCAGTGAAGTAATAAATTCAGCGCTATGACATTGCTACGTATTCCCCCCCACCCACTTTGTTGGGGGTGGGTTGTAGAGAAATTTGGTTATCGTTATCTAGAGGGTGATCGCCTTCGGTGTTGTTGCCCGGATCGAGTAAATATCAATATAAAGTGTGAAACTTATAGGTGGGATAGATAGAGATCTGAGCAGATGTATAAAACAGAATGACACGAGCCCCCGTACATGGAAAAAATAACAATTTAATCAATTAGATAAACAACCGTCATAATGCATTACATTAGGAAGATACACTTCTTTTTTAAATAAATCATTCACCGAATTTCAAAACACAAATACTTATATAAATAGCCGATCTGTTTTTAAATGCTAGAATTAGTTCATCATAGAATCGAGTGAACAATTGAAGTCATTGCCCTGGTACAACTTCATAACCTGATTATTTCCAGTTCATTCCAAATTCACTGTAACTGTTATTCTTGGCCCTTTCCACTTTTCTTTTTGCTTCTCCAAACTTTCGATAGTCTCGCCTCTTTCGGCCCTCGAACTTTGTGTGGGTAGGTGGATACGTAATGTACGTAGATACTTCGATAGGTCGGTACGTGGGTACGTCCCGTAGAGCTATTTCACCTTCCAAAAATAAACAGAGAAGCAACCTAAATCTTCTGTCAGATATCCTACTGGGAATAGATCATGACTCCCCGTCTCGTTATGTCAAATATAGTTTTATCAGAATTCAAACAGATACCAAAGGCTATCTGGTCAAGCTAAACATGGCAGACCATAAACAAACCTAGTTTCATAAGATTAATGTACTTCCCAACGGCTGTTTCACCCTGACTCACATTAACATTCCCCGAGACATCAGTTCTAGTCTCGTCTCAATTACACAAATGAATGAATGAAATTTTTTACATGGCTTAACTACGTTATTTCTAGCGAATACATACATTCAAGTCTCATGCATTTATGAAATCTCATTTCATTATTTAACAACGTAAATTTCAGTCAATACGCACTCAAGTCTTTATCATACGTGAAATCATCTAAGGTCGGTGAATTCACACGGATTCTCGTAACTCATATCAACTAAAGTAAGGCATGAAATTCTTAGATACATATTTTCCTATAACAATCAAAACGACACATTCAAACAATTCGTCAAACTTATATAAAGAATATCATTGTACGGATTCATATAGATGAACTCACACAGTTGTATTCATATCAAGAAAATTGATCTACGAATCTAAACAAATAAATTCATGCAAATATAAGCAAAAAAATCAAACAAATCGTTATATTGATATCAACGAATTACATGAGACTGGCGCAAAATACCTTGTGTTTTCAAGCTTGCTCGCTTCTACAGCCAAAATTGTGTCCGTCGACTTTCCAGACATCCGATCCCTTGGATAAATATTTTACGAGTGAATATCTTCTAAATTCGACTTCGGAGCCTCCTACCTTTGTTTTCTCTTGCAGAAAAGTGTAGACTGACTAAACTTTTGTGATGGGACATATTAAAACCAAGGATTTCGTGTGGGAATCACGCCCCTTATTTAGCGTAACCAATCCGGATTAAATATCTTTCCCGCCTTTAATAACTAGGCGCCAAATTTGTAGTCTGCGTGACCTCTAAATTCCCAAATAACTAATTCTGGAAAATCTGAAACCTGACAATTCCGATACAAGACCGAAGTTAACCCTATCCTCCCAGACCGTCTGACGGTTAAATAAACGAATGTTTAATTAAGAATCTCCTGACACAGCCAGTACAGAATCCGTGCATTATGGTGATTTAAACACGTGCCGGTCCCCATAAATCTAATTAATCGTTCTCCTGCCCAAATTAATGTGCTCTTCATAGATCGACAGAAATTTGCACCCTTACAGTCATGTAATCATCTTACAGCTTATAAACTGTCTGAAATGTCAATTACAACACATCTGTCAGTTAATGATGTCGCAGTATACATTAAAACAACTGACAATGATTTACACATTTTAGCAGCTTTAAAAATGAGAAACATTTCATATGTCGTCCTGATCAATTTCCCATCCATTTTAGCTCATCTGGATGTAAGGCCATGTGACCTAATGATATGTCCCTGTGTCCATCGTCCTTCAGTTAATAATTGCTCCTTTCATCTTTTTCTCAAAACTCGCAGACCAATATAATTTAAACTTGTTACAGAGCGCCCTAACGTATTGTTCTTTAAAGTTTCAAATACTGCAGCTGATAATTGAATAGAAAAACCCACCCGTCGTCAGTCAACATTATTTTCCTTCAAATTCTTTACAAAATTCACCAGACCAAATTCAACCAAACTAGGCATAGAACATTAGGGCACAAATTCTTTTCAGGTTTCTACAAAATGATATCTATCGGTTATCAAACATGGCCACCTTTACTTAAAATAGAAATACAGCTAAACAACTTGTGAAATATGGCTGCTGTTAGTAAAGTATAAAAGCCTTTGATAACAGATTCTAAATAGCCGCTGGATATAATAGACTTTTACCAAACTTGAAAAAGCGCGACCTAGTTTGACCACTTTTCAGATCTATACAATTGATGACATGCCTCTAACAAATATAGCAGACATTACTGAAAATAGAAACAACATTGGCCAAACTTTCTCCCAAGGAAACGCTGAAGAGAATTTGACCAGCTTTTGGCAAAAACTTCCTGATATAGGGGCCTTTCAGCATGATGCTGATGTGTGGTTAAAAGGGAATTAACATGCAAAAGATTTCGAAATCGAGATACAATAGTTTTTATGACATAACAATCAACAGCACTGGAAATATTTGAACAGAACGTATGATATTTACCTTGATTTCTTGACCCACTGGTATTGCATTCAGAGGTAAGCTAGGTGACCGATTACTGGACTACTTGGGCCTCTATTTTCCTCTTGCTTTTAAAATGTATGAAAACAGCATTGAAGGGGCAACGAAAGATCACAGTGAAGAAAGGGATCAAAATTAAAGATGCAAGATGCATTGCAAATGCAGCTGGAAAGTTTTGAAAATATAGAGGCTAAAGCAGTTTGACATCTGACAAAGTTTCAGAGACATTTTTAGAGAAAGTACTGAAAGGATAACTGAAGAAATTAGAGCAAACATAGCGCCATGTGAAAGGCTAAAACAGCTATTTGATAGCGTAATAATTGCCAATATATTTACTTGCATTGCTGATGAAAGGTGTAGACACAGTATCAAAGAGGGTACAATTCGTAATCTATTTCAAACAGCAAACCATTGCAGTACCATTAAGATATCTGCATAGTACGTGGTCGATACTGTATTTTGGTTTTCTAAATTAATTTTGTCCATACTTCGTAATTGGCAAATTTTCATCGATTCGGTGCAAAGTATATCAGACGCCACTATAGTTCTCTGCAAAATCTTTACCATTAAGAGAACAGGACTATCGTCATCATAAATCTTCCTTTAGTCATATCTTTAACTCACTTTGTCTTCTATTTTTCCTCTGCTATTGTGTCTGGTACAGTCACGTATTGTTATCAACCGCTGAAATAACAACCCTTTACTGCCTCTTTATCAATGGTAGGCTTCAACCCATGTGTAAAGGAGTGACAAGGTTTCTGTAAATTGTTGTCAAAAAGTCTACCTATTTTCATAAATCATGTCACTCAGTAACAAAAATAATTTGCGACTCTCAACAGTATCGTTTAAGTTCACTTTTGCATTTATTCTCTAAGAGGGGTATATGAAAAGTTCTGAATATTTTGTTATAGCTTTCTTGCTCTTGTGAACCTGCCAATAAAGTTTACGCCGATCGACAACCAATACAACGCTCTATAAAACGGTACACAGCTACAAATTCAGCACCCCTGACTCTTGCAGATATGTACATCTGACGTAACATAGTTAAATGGCAGTGACCTAAACATAGAAAACAATTTTGCAAAAAGGCAAAGAACATAGTGTAAGATCAAGTCGATATTTTAAAATCGGGACGATACTGTGAAATCACGGTGATCTTAGCTTACTCTCTGACTGATATAAAAATCTAATTGGATAACGTTTACGGATTGAATTCTCTGTCATATCCAACAATGTTGAATAGTTTCATCGCTATAAAGATGGTCGCGCGTTCAGAAGAAGATGACTCACGTTCTGAAAGATCACTGTATGCGATTGGTGTTCGAATAAGTTGCTGCTGTAAACGAAAAAAATAATGATGTTAACTGTTTTTAATATACTGTAGGATCGTTGGAAGCCCAGAATGTTTTTTCTTTTGCAAGATGGGTCCTGCATTTGTTAACTGATGATTAATAAATTTCTCAGGTTGAGATCGCCAAGCAACTACTCACCAATATGAAACGAGTGACCAAATATGTTTGAATGAAATTGTCTCAGATGATGAAGCATGGATTAACTCTTTCAACCCAACTCAGAAGAAATAATAAAGTTTGGACTGAAGAAAATGAGCAGAGACCAAAAATCGCTCGACGTAGCCAGTCTGAATATAGTTTTACAGGCATCATTTTTTCAATGCAGGAAAATCCCTCGTCCAAGTTATCTGTGCCAGACTCTGCTATTGTCGCTTGACATTGTTATGCCTCCAAACCGTTGCAAAAGTTATGGAACACTACCATTTATTTCTGTAGGTTAATTTCAGTTCTAATTGTTCAGTGACAGTTCTGAAAGAGTAGTAGGTACATTTTATTTTGAAAAATATAGAAAAGCTATTCAAAATCTCAACATAAATTTACATAGATTCTGAGACACGTTTTACCTGACCCGGTAAACTTCGAAACGGTATAAATTTATGATGTTGTCAATGTTCTAAATTCTTACCATTAATACCTATTTACTAGAACTTATCTATGCAAGTCTGAAATATCACATCAGCTCAAACAAGATCCACTCTGAACTGGTATGCACCTTCTAGGTCAGCACCGTCGCATTTTCCAATATAAATCATCCCGCGTTAAAATAGCACACAGAAATCACACATAGAAAAGCAGATAAAACTTAATCAGAACTAACTAGATGAAAAGAGTTTCCAAGTTGCATATGAAGGCCGACCTAATATGAGCTTAGTACATATTTGATCCGAAATCGATCTTTACATGTACAGTTTAAAAGCCCGGTATTGCAGTTTTAAATCTGTGCTCTAGTTTTGGCTAGTATAGATCAAACTGAACAACTATTAAATCACGTACGCCAGTCAGACTGCTGGTCCTTTGTTTTCAAACTATTTAAGGAGGGGCGGGTCAATATATAGATGGTAGTTGTTAATGTTCCAGTAAAAGGAGGATAACATAGGAAGAGAATTTCATTCTCTTATCATTTATTTGTTATATAAAGACGATAGTTGAAATTGTTTAAACATTAAGTGTTCAGTTTACGTATTTTTTGTATTAAAATTTGTTTGCGTATATACATGCTTCATTTTTTTTATAGCTCTGTAAAGTTATTAAGTAAAAGGTTACTAAGTAAAATATAACGCAGAGAAGATAGCTGGTATCACAACAAAAATGAAAAGCACGATGTGAGTTGATGAGGTTATCTTAGTTGTCTAGTTTGTTGTTGAGGTATTAAGTACACATGATGTATACACAAGAGATGGTTGATTAATGCTACAGAGGAAAATTAATCACGGAGCAGGTAGATCATTAGTCACCTCAGCCGTCTAATTTCCAGGTACACCTCACGTAATAAATTTTATTTAATATGTAGTAAATATGATGTCATAGGTTAGAAGTCCTGGCAAGGTTGATGGGCCGTAAGGTCACCTTAGCTATCCATTTAACAGGTATTAAATACACGTGATATATGTGTGGCACAAGTGGATTTGTTTCAGTCTAAGTCATGAGTTTAATTTGTTATGAAAGAGAGGCCAACACTTTAGCCACCGTTTTACGTGGTAACAATAATTGTGGTTGATTTAAAAAAAAACAACTATGTAACTATTTTTCCTTTTGAGATTTATATTTACAGTCATCATGGAATTACCAGACATAGAAAACAGATGGCCCCTTACAGAAATACATCTAAATAAACGGAATTAAGGCACTAAATACAAATTTTGAACTTGCCCCACAATCTTGGGATGATATTGCAAGACCGACAGAGAAGTCTCTCATAACTGAAATCTAACATTGCAAATCTCAAAGTGCATTTCAGCTTTTGAAAATAAAGAATGTCTTGATAATAACACCAATCTGTAGCATTTAAAATGTTGAATATATTACAAAACTGTCAGTGAAAAAGTTTTAAATCTAACCTCATTTTCTGTATCTTGTATTTTCAGTTTTCATTGTTGGCTACACATTGTGTAGAAACTGTGAAAATGTAATAAGTTCCTGCAGTGTAACAACAAATAAAGCTGAACAGAAACATGAGAATACATTTTTGTCAAATATAATAAAATTATACGTATGTATATTTTTATAATGATTGCAAAATTTGAACTGGAGAAAATTAAAGAGTTACTTTTAATATCATTTTCATTTGAATTTATCTTTAGTTTTCTGTCCCTTTCTTAAAATAAAGAAATATATCCTTCTAAGTAAAAAATAAGTAAGATTATTATTGCGTACATTTTTATAAGACGACTTATTATGCCATAACTTTACATTACCTAAATTAAAAGGTAGCAATATATTACATTCATATATTGGCATTTTTAATTTCCTACTAATTTTTGGGAAAATTTATATCATTTGTGCAGAATTCATCACAATTACATTAAAATAAAATAAATTATTCAAATAAGTGATCGATGATCAGTATCACATATCTATAAAAAATGAACGTCCGGTTTGCTTGTGCAACCGTTCTTTAGTTGTGGGAAGACATTAGACAGGACAAAATAAAATGACATAAAGTAAATCCAGGAAATGATTAAATTATCAATCTACTAGCAAATTATATAAGTAGGCGAAAAGTGATTTCCACACAAAAGGAATCATGTAATTGACATTGATTCTCAGTGGCATGTAGCATACGAAATGTATAACAATGGATATAAATACATTGAGAATGTGATAGATCTTTTTTCAAAACATACATGTACTGTTAAAGTGAATTCGAAAATAGAAGATGATCTATATGATGCATTTCAAAGTGTCTTCAGTGAACAAATACCTACTAAACGACACTTTGATGAAGGGAAAATAAAATGCAATAACAGAAAAACTCAGGATTTTGTTGAAAAAGGAGACATAAAATATTTGTCAACGTACTCTGGTCAAGAAAACAAACAAACAAATAAGGAGCAAATCCAGCAACAACAACAACAACAACAACAACAACAAAACTAGAATAAAAACATCAACATCAACAACAACAATCCCAACTGTAATATATACATAGTTCCAATGTGACTTTGAAAACTTGAATGTCAAACTATTTCACATTAAATGAAACCAGAAAAGGGATAGATGTATTGCCTGGATTGACTGTTGGATGTAACAACACATATCAGAGATATATTCAAGGAAGCAATGAAAAGGTATAATGTGTGGATTAATTGATTTGGTTACCTATCAACTTCTATATTCAGAACGCCTAAATTCACCATACGTTACAGTTAACACGTGAAAATATAGATGTACCTTTTGAAAAGGGTATGGATCTAATAGTAATGACACAGAATAAACTTTTCAAAATTAATAGTAAAAACTACGTAGCTGTGAAATAGATATGACGATTATGTGAATAGACGATGATCAGCTGAAACCACTGTTAAAATACATTTAGCTTCGAGAACATACCATTGGTTTGTTTGAAGCTTAAATAATCTCGCCAAAGCAACGTGGAACCAATGTTTTCTTAAGTAAATCTATAAATGTTCACTAGCATTGTAACAAAGTCTCTGATAAGAATAAAATTTCAATCTTCACCAATAATGGAAAAGTTCGCTTTTCTTTGTTTAGACTTTTGCAAGAAGGTAATGACAGGTTCTACTGATGATTTTTCAAGTTTGATTTCATTTCGGATAACCAACACAACTAAAATACTTTTGAAATAAGTGTTTAAACATTTGCTTGATCAGCAAGTCTGTAGAGAACATAAAAATGTGTATAATAATGTAAATTACATTATGTGTGAAGATGGCACTATTACAAAATTTAGAACTAAAATCACAAGTAAAATTTTTTTATATTTTTTTTTTATTTTTTTTTTTTGTAATTTAAAATGTAATTTCAAAAGTATTTCTAAAACCAATTAAATGTTATCAAATTGTAAATAACATTCATGCAGGTTATACACAACAAAACAGATTCATACAAGATTTTTGCATCTGGATTAAGGCAGTACACAAAGGCTTAGAATATATACTTTATTAATTACAAGACTAGATCAAAGCATTTTTGAATAATACAACAACAGAGTTGGTTTATGAAGACACGAGAGAACATAACGCTGTTGAAATAATTTTTGAAAAGGAGGGGGGGGGGAGAGGGAGGGAAAGAGAGTGAGAGGGAGAGAGAGAGAATTTCTTAATTCTAAAACACGTGTTACGTTGTCACGTTTGTGACAAGGAATTTAAAGATACAGAAGAAGAAATAGGATAATTTAATTGGTAGTACCACAGGGAGTGCACATAGTGAATATAATAATAAGCATGCAAAACAAGTACCTTATTTTTACAATCGACCAAGTTAAGATTCCTACAAAGTATTACAGCGTTAGTGATACATGAAACCGAAAAAAGCATACAAGTGTATATATATA
>JAECUM010052132.1:0-40213 GCA_016617855.1 Megalonaias nervosa | reverse complement strand
TTGTTGGGTTTAACGCCATTTTCCAGCACAAGATAGGCTATACATAGCGGCCAGTATTAATGGTGGAGGAAGAAACCGGGAAATACCGGAAAGAACCACCGACCCACGAGAAGCTACTGGCAGGCTTTCTCACATATCCACATTCGCCGAATCCGAGACTCGAACCCACGCAGACAGAGGTGAGATGGCAGTGATCCGTAACGGAGAGCACTTTAGACCACTCGGCCACTCGGGGCCCCTCTTTTTAAGGTAGTTGCTGTCGTATAGATGAGTATCATCGGCTGTGTTGTGATTGACATCGGCTACCTCGATGCTCAGCAGTAGACTGTCAGTGACTGCGGATACAGGTGCGTCTTGTTGCCGTAGTATGCTTTAATCTGATTGTACTTAAAGTCGTCAATCAAGTGCTTGCTCAGGTCAAGAAATGCATGTGCCATATGATCGCCTCCATGAAGAGGGGGTGGTTATCGCCCCCCAAACAAGATCAGTTGACACCCCACCCCCCGCTGCTTGAAATTACTTAGCTTTAAACTGATTGATCTCAAGGATGATGACAATATTGAAAGGGTTTAGAAAAGATATGCAAATATAAAACTTTAACTAAAAACTAACAAAATGCTGTTTCATTTACTACTAGCGTGAGAACGACAACAAAATGACAAAGGAAATTCGACACCAGCACGTGCCATTCTAAAAATGTATAGGTGTACTGGTGAGAATAGACACCGCAGTAAAACAGCTATGTCATGGCAATTATCCAGGTGGTTACTGTAAATGCGATATGGGTCCTATTTTAGGAATAAACCTATTATCTGGCGAAACCGACCCATGTGAAACTAATGGATCAGGGACACAAGGATGGAATTTTATCTAACTGTAAGCATTCCAATAAGGTAATCTGAGTCTTGTCATTTAACCAAATACGCAAAGGATAAAACACTTTTTTTTTTAATTGTGAGACCTTGGGAAAATATGTTCGTTATTAAAATCAGACGGTTGCAGGTAACTAGAGAGGAATGTGAAAATTATAAGCATTCTGTTTCTCGTTTGCATGTGATTATAGACAGTACAATCCTCTAGGGCAAATAAGCGAAACGAATAACCGTGTCTTTGTCAAGACTGCAAACATATATTTTTAGCCAATATGTGAATATCCATTTGTATGTAACATTTTAAACACACTATCAAAATTTTTCCTACAATATTTAACCATATCTCCCCTCTGTCATTGTGCCATCTTGCGTAATTTGTAATTTAACTCTGGGTACTGTAATGTCAGTTTAACTCTGTGTTCTCTGTTAGCTTAACTCTTTGTATTATAATGTCAGTTTGACTCTGGCTACTCCCAAAAATAATGTAGCAGGTCGTTAAGTAAAGATTGTGGGTATATGCATCTATGCTGATTTCTCCTAACATTGTAAAGTTGCTTGTTCAATGGTATTTATTGGCTTTATTTTTTCCTACCGAGATTCGAACCCAGGTCCGCAGGTAAACGGCACCCATCGCCTTGCATGCACACATGAGCCCACATTCCCTCACGACTAAGCACACTTCACCAAAAAACTATGCTACTCAGTCGGTGTTATATGCACTCGTGTGTAGCAGACACACTCGCATTGATTGAGTAGCATCATTTTTGGAGATGTGTGCTTAGTCGTGAGGGACCTGGGTTCGAATCTCCGTAGAGTACGAATTAAAAATTCTCTAACCTGTATGATTGTATTATTTGCATTAAATATTACTTATTTTATAACAACCTTATATATATATATATATATATATATATATATATATATATATATATATATATATATATATATATATATATATACTGCTATATACTATATATATATACAACAAGGAGAACGGAACGTGTTATACCTGGAATCTACAGGATAATGCTTGGGAATACTAGGCAGGATTCATATTTAATACAAATAATAATATCATACAGGTTAGATAATTTTTAATTATCTCTAAGGAGGTTCGAACCAGGTCCGCGTGTAAACGGCACCAATCGCCTTGCCTACACGCACCAGTTCAAATACCATCACGACTAAGCACATAACAAAAAATGATTCTCCTAAGTCAGTTGTACATGAACTACTGCGTAGCAGGCACATCCGCATAGCGACCAAGTAATTAATTCTCATCTATCTACAGTCATTACGGATTCCTACGAAAGAAATCATGAAATCAAGGTATATAGACTAATTATAGAGAATTACAAATATAAACCAAATAGAACGGAAAGTCCTATCTGGCGATTCTGCAGGAAAATATCTGAGTTCTTATTCATGTTTTTCAACGCATTCCATGACCGGCGTCTGAGATCGCTGTCGATATGACACATTACTGAGATTACTATCAATACCGTACTTGAATGGCGTCTGAGATCAATGTCAACAAAGTGCATGATTGACATCTAAGATCAATGACAACATTGTACACGATCGGCGTCTGACATCATGGTAAAGGCTCCGAGTCAGAGATCACTGGCAATGTTTTACATTGTCGGTGTACGAGATCAATTCTAACATAGAATAAGATCGGCGTCTGAGATTATTCGAGTGGAAATGTATTGTGCTGTCTATAATCCGCTTGTTTACATTGTCTTCTTCCAGCCATTCCTTGATTGGTAATAGGAAGCAGAAAGCAGGCCAACATAAAACTATCCAAGCAAGCAATAACAAAAAGGAATACATTTTCAGTTTCCATACATTTTGTTCCGTGGGTTGTGTATTTTATAACCACCTCCTTATAATACTTACTGTACATGGACATTGTGACTGAGTTAGGCTAATTGAGTCAGCCACCTCACTCCCCCACCCTTTCGGTGAAACTAAAGTATCGGTGGACATCGTACACTGTCAAAAACACTAATCCAGTAATTATAGAGATATATATAAAGAATATTACATACTAATGTTATTCAAGCCGAATTGGAAACTGTATATTAAGCTTCAAAATATTACATGTTCCCTACAAATATACAAATGAATTTATTAGTATACTGCGGGTACTAATAACTGCCTCGCTGGGCGCTCAGCATTAAGAGGTTAGTGTTAGGACTGGTCGGTCAGGTGTCAGTATAATGTGACTGGGTGGGCCATCATGCTACCTGTCTGCGGCATGAATCCCCAATGAGAAACATCAATATAAACTGCCACACCGCAGAGTTCGTAGCGATATGATTTTTTAAGGCTACGTTAAAAATCTAAGCCACACACACACACACACACACACGTACACTGCAAGATGATATATTGTTTATGGAGGTGACTGGAGAAGATCATTCATGATACAAATGTTACAAACCATACAGTAGTAAAGTAAGGTAAGGTTCCTCTCTCAGAGACCCCCTACCCCCCCCAAAAAAAACGTTATACGTTAGCATTTTTGTCAGCAACCTTTTTTAGCTTAAAATGATAACTTTCATATTTCTGACAAAAATTTGTTTTCTCGGGGTAGGGGGTCTCTGAGATAGGAACAACTTACCTTACTTTACTACTATTAGAGCCTTATACTTATTATTTTTATAGTTTTAGACAAAATTTCATATTAAACAAATGAAATATTATATAATATGGGATATCCGTCAACGTCAATCCGACATGTTGGATTTGATCTGACAAACAGATTTTGTAAGAGATTTAATTCCATCAAACCATCCTCAGGTTATACTGGTATAGAAAATAAAATAATAAGAGATTGTATTAAAAAAGTTGGATATCATACATCGCCAAAATATGGGTCAGTTTTGGTTATTCGCGGCTGAAAATGATGTGAGAATAGCGGGTTGGGCAGATGATGTGATGACATTTATTGATAATATAGTTGATATTTTATTTGATAACGATATTTCTAAAGCTATACAAAATTAAACATCTACTGTTGTAACCCATATTTATTATAATCTTTTTCATACCTGCTAACTCTCATTGGCAGAATATCTGTTAACATACTGTCAATAATACGAAACTTGCGTATTAAATCGTCCATATCATATTTTATACCCCGCAAGTAAGATCGAATCTGATCAAGTAATTTTTTTTATAGGTGATACTTGCTGTTTTGCAAGCATTTTTTTTAGTCGCGAGTCGAGGTTCAATTTTTTTACAAGCTGTTGCAAGAGAAACACCGACACCGGATATTATTAACAAAAACGGGTTTAATGATGCGCCACTTGAAATTATACCAGAGCTGCTCATGATCAGAGGTAAATATGATATTACTCGAAGTATTTTGGTATAGTATTTGTAACATTTTTTTTATACACCAAAGTTTTATATGATAATATTTATAATATTGCATTAAGGCGTCCACATCTTGTTTTGGAATGTTTTCTGAAATATGATTAAAATCGACTATATTTTTTTTTCATTATATAATATTTCTTTACAATAGTGTCATCTAGGTAACTAATTGAGGAGTTTCACATACAAATTCCAAACACCACCAGTATAATGCTCTGGTTAAATTTTTATCAGATGCTTCCAGTAGAAATGTTTCTTCAGCATTTTTATTTATTATAACAAATACAATTCCAGAAAAAGTATCGATTGAATGACGCCATGGAAATGTAGTAAATATACTGAATTTTGCAATGCTAAATATGGATAGCCTATATATACCAGTGACTTCTGCGGTATGTTTGAGAGTGTTATCTTGCAGTGTCCATACTCCTAATCCTGATGCTACTGTGTATACTACATTGAAGATCTGCTTGTGAGGAATTTTAGTAAGTAACTCTGTTACTAGATTTGTTTTTTCAATGATATTAGGTATTCCATTAATAATGTCGTTTAGTTTTGTGTTAATGTCAACAAGTTTTACGTCAACGGTTGGTGGAGTTCCAAAAAATTCATTAATAGATCTGTTTATATTTCTACGAAAATTCAGGAACGTTTGTACGTGATTGGAAAAATCAGTTTTAAATGCGTTAATTTCATCATTAACTGTTTTTATTGCCGTTACTTGATTACTAGCGATCTTAATATCGCTATCGTCGACGTATTTCTTTGTTGCTGCGTCGAAATCTGATTCTGGTGTTCTAAGATTATTAATACCATTATTGTTCATGTTGAGGAATGCGCGCATTATACCACCGCTGACTAACACATACTTAGATTCTTGATCGTCGACGTATTTTTTTGTTGCTGCGTCTGATTCTGCAGTTGGGTCTCCAAGGTATGTAATTTTTTTTCCCGACATGATAATATTACCTGTAACTGTCCCACCTATTTTATCAAGTTTGTTATCATCAACATACTTTAACTGCAAATAACTTACCGCTTGAGTTTGATTTAAGTTTGCTGGCGGATACCTGGTCTCCAAATTTATAATTTTTTTTCCTGACATATCTAAGTTACCGCTTAAAGTTCCACCAGATTTATCTAGTTTATTATTGTCGACTAATTTAAGTTGTGCATAACTAACGGCTTGTGTATTAACAACATTTATTGGTGGATAATCTGTTTCTAACTCTAATACTCGTTGATTTGACATAAACAAGTTTCCCGTCATTGTGTCGCCGGATTTTTTTAGATAGCCTGATAAATCAACCTTGCCGTCTGTTGTACTTTCAGCTGTTGAATCTCCTACTAATGTTCCAAATTTTGAATAAAAACTCATTATTTATTTATCGTTTGACAAAAATTATATAGCATAAAATTATATAATAGTAATGGCAAAATCATCGATATTAAATTTTGATACAGAACGTTTGGTGAAACATAAACATAACAATGAACTTCCAGATTGTCATTATCTTATCGTTGGGAGAACCGGATCGGGAAAAACAAACTTGCTTATGAATTTGCTTCTAGGAGATAATTTTAACTACGATCGCGTTTATATTTACACGATTAACCCGCAGCAGGATAAGTACGAGCTACTTAACAATTATAATGACAAACTTCGCGATGATCTTGAAGCTGGCGAAGATTTTTTTATTATCAAACAACCAGAAGATCTTATTCCAGTTAATCAACTTGATTCGTCCGAACACAAGATAGTTGTTTTTGATGATATTCCGCTAAACAATGAGGAAATGAATAAAATCAGATCGTATTTTTCACTGTCGCGAAATAAAAAATGTAATTCTATTTATCTCGCTCAGGGTTTTTATAACGTTGATAGATTTATTAGGCGAAATACTGGTTGTTTTATATTATTTCTAGGACTTGATAATGTTGACGTTAGAAATATCGCGAACGACAATGTGGTGATGTAACGAAAGATAAATTTATCGAATTATATCATCAAGCAACGGCAAATAAATATGACTTTTTTTTATTTGATAAATTAACAAATGATACGAGTAAAATGTTTCGATGTTGTATTGAAAAATATCTACAGTAATGTTTATACAAAATAGTATATAATTAATGGAAAGACAAGCAAAGTACAGAAAACATATAGAAGATCTAAAAAAAACTTGCGCAATCTCAGGCAAATTTTAAACAGCTAGTACAGCAAGCACGACGTGGCCAAGTAGTTGCAGCAGAAACAGCAGCAACCGCTCTCAAACCAATTACTGAAGCTTTACTTGGAAAACAACCTGAAACTAAACGATTATCAGAAGAAGAACTTAAGCGACTACAGGAAAAAGGTTTACTCGGACTAGTTAAAGAACAACAAGAAGCAGCTGCTGGAAGAATTGTTGCTAGATCTGATGAGGAGAAAAAAAGATTAGCTGAGTTACTTGTAGCAAATATCGTTGATCCTGCTGCAAGACGAACTGAACTAAGAAGGTTGTTGAATAATCCACTGGAACTTCAACAAAGATTAGCAGAAGCAGTAGTAGTTGGACCGATTGAGAGAAGGTTCGAACAAGAAGAAGAACTTAGAAGAGAGAGAGAAAATGTAGAAGAAAAAAGAAGATTTGACCATGATTTGGAAAATATGAATAGCGAAATAAGAGATAACGAATATAGAGATTTTAATAAAAAAATATAGTGAATTTAGTGATGTGAGAATACATAATGTTGGAAAAGATGAATTTAAAGCTGACGAAAAAATTGCAAAATTAAAAGAAATAAAAAAAGAGAGTGATGAACATCTCAGCAAAGTAGTTTTAGAAAATAAAAATTACTATAATGACATTAAATTATGTCGACATGGAATTATTGCTGATCTTTATATTAAGGCTATTAATAATATAAGAAATAAACAATACCGTAGTCATCATAATAGTGGTTTAAGTGCCGAAGCAAAATTATTAGATGGAGGACAAGAAGAATCAGCATATACACTACCAGCTCCTATAATGACTGAAGAATTACTAAATTTAGAACGTGAATATGAAAGAAATCGTGATGAATATAAAGACAAAGCAGAAGAAGAAATAACATCAGAAGAATATTTTGCTTTTATGAAAGAAAATGACATTTCTGACGCTGATAATATATATAAATGGGAAAAAGATAAACACGATAAACTCATTGAAAAATTAAAAAAATATCATTAAAGAAGGTAAAGGAGCTTTTGAAGAAATTGATACAGCTCCAATGGAAAATATTGGAAAACTTTTTAAAAAATCTAGAGATGCTGTTATTGCTAGTGTTTTTAAAGCTACTGCATCAAAATTTAGAGATAAAAAATATACTGAAGAAGGGTATACTTTTAAAAAATGATTTGAATATTATGATAATGAGCGTTTTAAAAAACTTTTCGAAAAAACAGGAAAAGGAGTTAGAATATTTTCATCAGTTACTGAAATGATTGGCAGATTAATGCTATTGATATCATCAAAAGAAGCTGGAAATGTTGGCGCTGAAATTGACGATGAAATTATTGACATACTTGATAATTTGAAATCGGAAAATTTATTGACATCTGACGAATACGAAACTTTACACCGCGACTTAATCGCGGTGATTTGATATCAGATCAAGGCGATTTAATTTTATAAAAATATAATAATAAATGTCAGCAACACTATTACTAGCCTCTAGCCAATCTGATAAAGATAGCGCAAATTTTTCTGTAAAATATATTCCGCCAATAGAACTAGATCGCGAAAAACAATATGAAATTGGACTAATTTCCTGCACTTGTTGAAATGCTATGGCTAACGTAAAAACTGGAGTAAACGATGAATTTTCATTTAGTGTTCCTATACGTACTCCACCATTTGTCGCGTGGAAAACAATTAAAATTCCACAAGGAACCTATAATATTACTGATTTAAATAAAATAGTAAAAGAACTTATAACAAAAAATAAAGGTATAGCTGATAATTTTGAGCTTACACCAAATTATAATACGTTACGCGCAAGAATGAAATTAAAAGATATAACAGTTAGTCTTGTATCGTAAACAAGTATCGCACCACTGATAGGATTTTATAATTATGTATATCCTGCTCTTAATCGTGATAATCCCGAAACGTATGAAGGTGAAAAGCCAGTAAATATAACCGAAGTAAACACAATACTGATAAATTGCTCCATCGCATCTGGTTCTTATTCAGCTAAAGGCAGCAAAGGTCAAACGATATACAGTTTTTCACCAGAAGTTCCACCAGGATCTCTTATGCAAATTAGTCCACGTCATATTATTTATTATCCGCTAAATGTTGAAAATCAAATAACAGAAGTAAATATGCAGTTGACAGATCAATCAGGAAGACAGTTGGATTTTAATAATGAAATTGTTACTTATTATTTACACCTACGCGTTGCGTAGGCGCGTTGCATAGGCGCGTTAGAAAATAAAACAGAGAAACTCTAACAAATTCACTGATTTTAATAAATAAAAAAATAAATAATATTAGTGTTTTATCACGCTCAGACAAACTTTAGAATTAAATAAAATGTTTTTTTTATATCGATTTATCTAACATTTTTATAAAAATGTCAGCAACATTATTACTAGACTGTAGCCAATCTGATAAAGATAGCGCAAATTTTTCTGTAAAGTATATTCCGTCAATAGAACTAGATCGTGAAAAACAGTATGAAATTGGACTAATTTCCTGCACTTGTTGGAATGCTATGGCTAATGTAAAAACTGGAATTAACGATGAATTTGCATTTGCTGTTACTCATCCACGTCCTCCACCAACTTCAAGGAAGATAGAATACAAATTTATACAATTAAAAATTCCACAAGGAGCTTATAATATTACTGATTTAAATAAAATAATAAAAAAACTTATAACAAAAGATAAAGGTGTAGCTGATAATTTTGAGCTTACACCAAATTATAATACGTTACGCGCTAGAATAACATTAAAAAATATGATGGTTAATTTTATGTCACACAAAAGTATTGCACCACTGATAGGATTTGAAGGTTATGATGCATTTGGTACTACTATTGCTGATGAACTCGAAACGTATGACGGTGGTTATCCAATAAATATAAGTGATGTAAACACAATACTGATAAATTGCTCTATTGCATCTGGTTCTTATTCAACTGAAGGCAGCAAAGGTCAAACGATATACAGTTTTTCACCGGATGTTCCACCAGGGTCTCTCATGCAAATTATTCCTCGTAAAATTATTTATTATCCGTTACATGTTGAAAATCAAATAACAGAAGTAAATATGCAGTTGACAGATCAATCAGGAAGACAGTTAGATTTTAATAATGAGGTTGTTACTTATTATTTACACCTACGCGTTGCGTAAGCGCGAGCAATAGTAAACATATTTTCTGAAAGATTTGACAACAAAATTATACAACCTCAGATATAATGAAACAGAAAAAAGTTTATAGAAGAAAAATAGTAGGAGGATTTTTAGGAAATATATTTGCTAAAATTATGAAAAATATTCTAGGAATAGCTCATAAAGTTGCACCAATTGCAATTGACGCAACGAAAGCTTTTGCAACTGGAGCTGCATCTGCTGCTGGAACTGCTGTGGGGCAAAAAATAGCTGATAAAATAAAAGGCACACCTAAGGCTTATGCTCCACCTACGACAATCAAACAAGCTATTTCAGAAATAGCACCAACAAAAGAAACTCAACGCGCAATGATAACAACAACAAAAAAACTTTTATCGCCACGAGGAGAACAAATTATACAAAAATTAATATCTAAAGTAACAGCGCCGCAATAGCTTCGCTATCATTAATAACAAAATTTTGTATAACCTAATAAATAAAAAAATGTCTGTAAAAAATTATCTCCATTTAGCAGAAATTTATGACACAGACGACACAGTAACAGAATTTGAGTATGTTGAATATCTTGATGAAAATTCCAACGAACCTAATAAGGCTGGCCAAAGAACATTTAATACTAGAGACGAGGACGTATTTCTACTGCCTCATAAAGCAATGTTGGAAGTTCGTGGCCAGATTATGACAGTGGCTGTTCCACCTGCCGCAATTGCAGCTGGAGTAGAAGTAGCTCTTATAAATGACGGTTGATGTTTATTTAAAAGTGCTAAATATCAGCTGGCCAATCAAACTGTCGAAGATATTTCAAATTACTTACAAGTTGCAAGTACAATCTTAAATATTATTTAATTTTCCGATGATTATTCCAGATCAACTGCAACTAATATGATGTGGTTTAAAGATACTGGAATTGGAAATGCGACATCTAGAGAATTTATTCCAAGAGTAGCAGTTGCAGCTGGAGCTGATGCTACCGCAAGTGCCGCAAATGTAAGAGATTTTCTTATCCTTTATGCTTCTGCGCTGGGTATAGCCGCACCAACTGCAGACGCTGGTGTAAACGCTACAAGAGTTTCACTTAATACTGCTTGTGATAATCTTGGTATAGCACGACCAGATGCAGCAGCCGATGGAGCTGCAATGTTAAATTTAGTTAACAATAATATAGTAGGTTTTAAAAGTGTACGTTATAATGAGGGTTATGCTAAGAGAAAGGCACTTGCAGCAGTATCACATCAAATTACAATGATGCTGCCACTAAGGACAATATTTGGCTTTTGCAGGGACTATAATAAAGTATTTCGTGGAGTTAAACATACGCTTATTTTAGATCGATCAGATCAAAATGATTGTTTATTTCAACATGGCCGGGTTGATGTACAATTTGTCATAAACAAACTTGCACTATGGATGCCAAGAATAACTTCGTCAATCACTAAAATGGCGGAATTAAATAATATGCTGGAAAAACACACAAACAGAATATATTTTCAGCAACACAGAATATATCAAACAGCAGTTCCGAATACCACAGACTACACATGGCGAGTCACAACGACACCAAATGAACAAAAACCACGGCAATTATTTGTTGTATTTCAGAGACAAGCTCGACGTGGAAACCAACAACAAAATGCGATATTTGATGATGCTGATGTTAGACGAATATATGCTAGAATAAATTCAAAACAATATCCGGAGCGAGCGATAGAATGTAATTTTGCAGATGACGCTAATAAAAATATTACTAGACCGTACATGTATTTACTCGATGCAGTGCGAAAATATCAAGATGTTGGAGATGGATCTCAGATGTCAGTAGAGGAATTTCGTACACTTTATCCGATATTTTATTTTGATGTTAGTAAACATAGCGAACGAGCTGTAGACAGCACAGCTGATATTGAAATTACTTGGACACGCGAATTTCCAGCAGCGCCAGCAGCTCCAGTGCCGATATACGTATATGCGTTAGTGATAAGCGATAGATTTGTTACAATTGACTCTGTCAGAGGTAAAATGACAGTCCAAGTTTAAAGTGCTTTGCACTTTACTCAAAGTTCGAAGAACTTCAAGTTTAATCTGTAATCGTTATATAAGATGATAAAATATATTGTAAAAGAAATACATTTGACTGATGGTCAAGTTAAAAAATTAGCAGCTGCTGTTGCAAAACGGAGGCAGGTTTCATTAAAGATCAACCCAAGAGACTCCGTATCTCACGCCCAAGCAGGTGCTTTAACAAAATTGTTGTTAACCAAAAACAAGTAAATAAATACGATCGCAAAAAACCTTTTGTTTTAAATGTAAGTGCTGCACAAATAACTGCGATGGCAAAACATGGCGGTTTCTTCGGTCTGGCTTTATCTGTGATAGCCAATACATTACTACCTAAAATCTTGCCAGTGTTAGGTACATTAGGATTAGCAGCAGCGTCTGGGGCAATATCTGGCGCTACGGAAACGGCAGTTAAAGGTAGTGGTATAAAGAAAATTTTCGTATAAATGTTCGATGGTAACAATTTTTTAGTTTAATGTTTTGTATAAATGTTCGATGGCAACAATTTTATCTGACTAATAAATATAATGCCAAAACGAAAAACAGCAACGAAAAGAAAGACGACGAAACAAAAGACACGACAGCGAAAAGGTGGATTTCTTCCAATAGCCCCGTTACTAGCGGGATTGGCAGGAAGTCTATTGCCAGGTCTGTTAGGACGAGGACGAGGATTAATGTCGCCAGGAACAAGGCCGCGTTAAGTAATTTTGACATACTTGACAAACTAAAAAATGTAAAACATTTCAGTGGAGTTTACTCCAAAGATGAACTTATGGCGATTCCAGCGCAAGCGACACCATCGTGTGTTATAAATATACAGGATTTTAATGACGGATCTGGCACACATTGGGTAGCTGTTTATGATAACAATTATTTTGACTCGTTCGGAATTCAACCAAGTGACGCAGTAAAAAAAAAATATGAGCAGAATGCAGGAGACAAAATCTCCAGAGACGAAGTCTCTTGCGAAAATAATAAATTATTCGTCTAATCAAATTCAACCAGTTGGAACTTCCGCTTGTGGATATTATTGCGTAATGTTCATCAAACAGATGACAAAAAATCCAGATTTTTTAAAGTTTATTTTGCAATTTGATAAAAGACCTTCTCACGCTAATGATGAGATTGCATTTAATTTTTGTAAAGCTACCTAAAGCTTGCAATTAATTTTATCTAAACTCCTTGATATAATCAAGGAATATAACAATGTCAACATATTGTCTTAAATGTAAAACTAAAACAGAAAATAAAGACGAAAAAACAGAAAAAAACAAAAAAATAACAATATAATGCTGAAAAGTATTTGTGCAATCTGCGGAAGAAAAAAAAGTATGTTTTTGCCAAAAACAAGCGGAGCGGGTTACCCTCCTGACGTTGTAAGGGATATTATTTTAGTAGACGACTAAATAAATAATGACATGCGGCTGCGATTGCGATAGAGATTTATGTCTCGAGCAAAATAAAATTGTTACATATTGCCAGAAATGCAAAAACAGAGAAATAATTGGAACAGGTATAGATATACATAAATTAATTGGCAAATTGCCGAGACCAAAAGGCGGTTGGACATTGCCAGGCCATAAATATACAGGTCAATAGAATCCTCTTGATGAACAACTTGACGAAAACGATAATCCGCTGCCAGGACAAGAGCCTTACAATCAAGTTGATGCAATAGCAATGCGCCATGATATCTGCTATAGAGATATTGAGCTTCCTGGCAGCGATGAAAATAAGCACAGCTGCGATAAAGTAATGTTAGACGAACTTCATGAAATGAAGCCTGCAAATATACGAGAACGTATTGACCGAAGGCTGGTCTAGGGTTTTATTGGAGCAAAATATAAACTTGGTCTCGGTAAAGAATTATATGATGATCTTGCCTTGGAGACGCTAGCGTCTCAAATACACAGACCTAAAAAAAAAAGTTTCCGCGACGTAAAGTTGTCGCAAATGCCGTTGATGACATCTGGGCGATAGATTTAGTTGATATGTCAAATCTAGCTCAATTTAATGTTGGTGCCGATGGCGCTCCAAAGAGATATCTTTTTAATGTTGTAGATGTTTTTAGCAAATACGCTTTTAGTATACCAGTTTCAGATAAAACAGGGACCTCGATGACTGATGCGCTAAAACAAATTATTGTTAACACAGAAAGAAAACCAAACAGAATCTGGACTGATCATGGAGCGGAGTTTTTTAATAAAAAGTTCGAGCAGTTTTTAGACAAAATAACATTAAAAAATATGTTACAGGAAACGAGGGAAAAAGCGTCATCGTCGAGCGATTTAATCGCACACTAAACGAAAAAATCCATAAATATTTAACAGCTAAAAACACGAATAAATATATTGACCATTTACAGAAAATTGTTACCGAGTATAATAACACAAAACACAGATCCATCAAGAATGTCGCCAAATGACGCGATTGCAAATCCAATACTAGCAAACGAAAACATGTACCGACGACACAAATTTAAAGTTGGCGATAAAGTTAGAATTTCTTTGACGAAAAAAACATTTGAAAAAGGTTATACTCATAACTGGAGCGAAGAAGTATTTGTTGTTGATAAAGTACTTTTAACAATACCAGTTACATACTCGCTGAAAGATTTATTAGGTGAGCCTATAACTGGCAGTTTTTACGAGCAAGAACTTCAGAAAAGAGAACAAGATGTATTTGTTATTGAAAAAGTTATTAAAAAGCGCGGCAACAAAAGTTTAGTCAAATGGCGTGGATATAGCGATAAATTTAATAGTTGGGTACCAACTAAGTCGATTTCATCGACTGCGATTTCATCGACAGAATAATATTATTATAAATTACCTCATATTTTATTAGTACTGACTTACATTTTACTGGTTTGCATAAAGAAATTAAATGTGATTTTCTCGCATCATCAACTGGTATTAAATTAAATATTTTAACAAAAATAAAATCGTATTTTATATTTCTTTGTTGTCCAGGTATTTTTATGTTTAAAAAGGCTTTATAAGTTGCCAAAATATTTGATGCTCTGCGATAGTAAAATTAAATTTTATTATTTTTTTAGCAATATGGTACTTAACATCATATTGCCCAGTTGTTGGTCTGCTTAAATTTTTTTTTACTAACAACAACATCATCTTCTTCATCGTCATAGTTGTACAAAATATCTTTTTCAGTATAATCAGCAAATCTATCACTAATAATATTTTCTGATGTAACATTAGAAACTGAAACAAAATTTCCTGAATATAGCTCAGCCAGTCTCTCAATCAAGCTCATTATTATAATAATCTTTTATCTAATTAATAAATAATAAGATGTTCGGAGAAATAAAATATCATCAGCTAGTTAATATACTAAATAACAAAGAACTAGCTGAGGCAATTCGAGCTTGTTTATTGGGACATAATTTTTATTTTGTTGATGTTATGATAACATTAGGTGATTCAGACAAATTTTTATTAACAGCAGCGGACAAAATGAAACTTGATACAAATAAAATGATGACATTACGATTTAATCGCGACGATGTCATGGAATTTAGTCATAATTGTCTTTCTCGGAATGATCTGGAAAATATTATTAATTATCGTATCTAAAACTAAATCTATCAAATGTCATTGTTTACGTTGCTGATTTTGTTATATTATCAGCTACAAATTTTACTACACTTGAATTGATTTTATGATATTTTGCTGCAGAGTATACTGATTTAAATTTCATTTCTTCTCCAGTTTCAGTATTTATTGAAATTATTTGCTTGGTTGGATTTTTAAAATTATTACTACCACCAGCTCCACGTCTTGTTTTCTTTTGATGTAACTAAATCTAGGTTTTCCAAACGATTATCTGTTTTATTTTTATTTATATGGTCGAGAACTAAATTATTAGGAATACCGCCATTAAAAGTTTCAAACACAAAACGATGTGACAGATAATGAACAAAATCTGTTTTTGCTCCACGTACCATGACATGTAAATAATTATTGTTATTCAACTTTCCAATAACTTTTTTTGTTCTTATATGTCGAATAATTCCCTTATCATTTGCCTCATATAGATCAAACACTGGATGAGGTTGAAATTCATTTTGTAATGATAAATTTTCAATATTATCATCAGCAAATGTGCCATTTGCTCTATATACTCGTTTTCCTTTTGGAATATCGCCGCAAAACAAAGTATAAATAAAATCTTTTCTAAACATTTAAATTCTTTCTGTATCACCTTTTACTGAAATTAACATACCAGCAGGCGTTGGTATGCCAATAGCTTTTTTAGATGTTATGTTGATAACAGAACCAAGTGCATTTGCAGCATATAGGTTGTATTTATGATGTACATGATAAGTTTCTTGCTCTTCCGCTGTCAGTGGCAGATATCTCAAAATTTCTGTCATTATACTATAAGGTTTTTCATATCTCTAATTAGAAAAATTCAATTAAATATAAAATATTGCTATATATAATGTTAAAATTGCGAGATATTGCTAAAAAGAGCATTATCAAATCAGAAAAAATTGCTTCAGCCTTTTCAGGTTATGATAATAGTTATAAACTTGACCAAAATGTCTTAGCAAATTTTAGCTCTACAAATTTATTTCATCTTTTACAACCTGTCATATCAGGAGAACTTGTGGTTCATAAAAGTATCAAACTTATAGTCCAATATCATATGATTTTATCAAAGTTACATGCAGTCGAGGATGTACTTCTTGAAACAAAAAGTTTTGACAGCGAAATTTCAGAACCATATTTAACAGCAAAATCGAGAAAAATATTAACTGGAACAAATATTGCCGTGGTCGCCGATGAAATACATCAAGAAATAAACAAAAAATTAGAAGAATTTACTTTGTCAGGATCAGGTTGGAAATTTGAAATGATAAAAGAAGTTTTATTTCACACAGCAAAATATAACGTACTTTGCGGCAGCGGCGCTAATAGCGCTAGCTACGTCGATCTCCCTCAAAAAATTAAAAACAAAAAATGCTGTATAAATGTGAGAAACAATGATGATAAATGTTTTAGGTGGTCTATTCTTTCTGCGATGTTTCCAAAAGAACAAAATGCTGATCGCGTTAACAAGTATTTTCCACACGAGGACGAACTAAATTTTTCATGAATAACTTTTCCAGTGGCAGAAAATCATATACCAAAGTTTGAAAAACAAAACAATATCTCAGTAAATGTTTTTGGACTAGATGAGAAAGAAAATGTTTACCCGAGATATATCTCAGAAAATGCTTCACAATTGACAATAAATTTATTATTTTATCAGGGACATTACTGTTGGATAAAAAACTTTAACGGATTAGTTGGCAGACAGTACAGTAAAAATAAAAATAAAAAATATTTATGCTATATATGTTTGCACGGTTTTTCTAGCGACGGAAGACTGCAGGAGCATCTCAAATACTGCGTTAATGTTCAAAGAATAAGTATGCCTAGCGAAAAAGAAAAAAATATTGAAATTTAAAAATTATAATCATAAACTAAATATTCCTTTTGTTATTTACGCTGATTTTGAGTGTCTGCTCGTTCCCGTGGCTGGAGCTGAAAATAATCCGAATAAATCCAGTACTAGAAAAATACAACAGCATATTCCTTGCGGAGTAGCTTATAAAGTAGTTTGTTGCGCCAGCGATAAATTTTCAACTCCGATAAAGTTATATAGAGGTGAAAATCCTGCAGTATGGCTATTAAAAAATTTAATAGACGAAGTTAATAAAATTTCTAACAGATTATTTAAAACAGCTCCGATGAAAATAACGTCTAAACAACAACTCGACTTCGATAAAGCAGTTGATTGTCATATTTGTGAAAAGTTACTGGACGATTCCAAGGTGCGAGATCATTGTCATTTGACCGGCCAATATCGTGGGGCAGCTCATAACAGTTGCAATTTAAAATTTCATGCTCCAGATTTTATTCCCGTAGTTTTACATAACTTTCGTGGTTATGACAGTCATATCATTGTAGAAGCTTTTGGTGATGAAAATATTAAAGCTAAACTAAAAACTAAATAACGTAATAAAATGTATTCCAAATAATTTTGAAAAGTATATGTCAGTCACGCTCGGCAAATTACACTTTATTGACAGCCTGCAATTTATGGCAGCATCATTAGATGAGCTTGTCAACAGCGCTACAAGCGCCGGTAGCAATTTCGCTAACCTAAAAAGTTGCTTCGGTGAAAATTATATCGATTTGACAAAAAAAGGTATCTTTCCGTACGAGTACCTCGACGATTGGAGCAGATTTGATGAAACTTCTCTGCCTGACAAAGATAAATTTTACTTGCAACTCAAAAACGAAAATATCACAGATGACGAATATAAATATGCACAAGATATCTGGAATAAATTTGGTTGTAAAACATTTGGTAATTATCACGATCTATATTTGAAAACAGATGTATTATTGCTGGCAGATGTTTTCGAAAGTTTTCGTCAAGTTAGTCATGCAAATCATGGATTAGACCCCTGCTGGTATTATTCCGCTCCAGGGTTGTCTTGGGACGCTCTACTAAAAACGAGTAAAATAGAATTAGATCTCTTGACAGATGTGGATATGTTTAACTTTATTGAAAAAGATATCAGAGGCGGAATTAGCGTCATAACAAAGAAATATGCAGCCGCTAATAACAAATATCTGAAAAATTATGATAAAAATCTCCCGTCGAGTTACATTATTTATCTAGAGTTACATTATTTATCTAGATTTTGTAAATTTGTATGGCTGGGCCATGTCAGAGCCAATGCCACACGGTGGATTTCATTGGATAACTCCAGATCAATTTCTTAAAGAAACTGAAAAAGATTTACCTAGAAAAATTAATATAGATTTTTCAGATATCTCATATTTTGTTGAAGTTGACCAAGATTATCCTAGTTCGCTACATGATCTACATAATGATTATCCGTTTTGCGCAGAGTCAATGATGATTAATTATAGTTTATTATCGCCTGAACAACGAGCAACGACGACATCAAAAAATTCGATTGTTAATAAGTTAGTTCCAAATTTGTTAGATAAAAGAAATTATGTTATGCATTACAAAAATTTAAAGCAAGCAGTAGATGCTGGACTAATTCTAAGAAAAGTCCACCGCGTGCTAAAGTTTAATCAGTCGAAGTGGATGGCAAATTATATTGATCTAAATACAAAACGTCGTGCTGTGGCTAAAACCGACTTTGAGAAAAACTTTTTCAAGTTAATGAATAATTCGGTGTTCGGTAAGACGATGGAAAACATTCGAAGGAGGGTTTCTATAGAAATTGTCAATGATATTAGTCGCAGAAATAAATTAGTTAACGATGATGGTTTTGTTAGTATGAAAATATTTAATGAAAATCTTGTTGCAATACAACGACGAAAGACAAATTTAAAGTTAAATAAACCTATTTATGTTGGTGCAGCTGTTCTTGATATATCGAAGTGGCTGATGTATAATTTTCACTACAATTTTACCAAAAAGCAATGGCCAGATTCGGAGTTGCTATTTACTGATACGGACTCGCTAGTTTATAATATAAAATGTGAAGATGTCTATGAGGATATTTACAATAATAAAAGTCTGTTCGATTTATCAGATTATCCAGCATATAGTGGATTTCAAGATAACTCAAATAAGAAAGTTATTGGGAAAATGAAAGATGAATTTATGTTTATGCCGGTGAGAGAGTTTGTTGGATTAAGAAGCAAAATGTATGCTGTTATATTAGATGACAATAAACTTACAAAGAAAGCTAAAGGTATTCCTCGAGGATATGTGAAAAAGATGATGAATTTTGACGATTTTAAAGCAGCACTAAACAATAGCGTCAGTTTTATCAAAACTAATGTCATAAGAACAAATCATCATAAACTTGAAACCGATACGATCATAAAACGTGGACTAAGTAATTTTGATGATAAAAGATATTGCCGCGATGGAATTAAGACTCTGGCGATTGGACATTATACAATTAATTTTGTCTAAACATTAGAAATAATGTTTGAAAATTTAACATTAGCAGATGGAGTTAGTAGCAAAATAAAAAAAATAATGGTCAATAGCCAACAATTATCATTTGAATTTAATGATGAAATTTCAGGTATTTGTTTTAGTAAACTTGACAGAATCAAACTATCCCTTATTAGATCAGATGACAGCAAATACTTTAGTTATCTCGAAAGTTTACGAGACGAGCTTTCATTGAAATATGATAATTTACATAATCCAATCAGCCAGCAACAGTACACAAAAATTAGTATAGACTTAGACCGGTCAAAGGTTTTTGCAAAAGGTAGTAAGTATCTTCTCAGTATGATAGCGATGAAAGAATTATTTGAGTGTCGTCGCAAAGTATCTGGTAGAGTTAAATTCTCGTTATATAATCATGATAGTACATATTTCTTGATAGCAAGTGTGCAATGCTATCTGTTGGTCAAGAAATATAACCTTTTTAAAAAGAAAGATAATACTGTTCCAGCTTAGTTTAAAATCTTTGTAAGTTATCTAACATATCATATGTGATTTAGATTTTACATTGTAAAAATTTGGTTTATTTTTTTGGCTATAAAACTTATAATCAGTGAGTTTTAGTCTTTTTATCTCAAATTTTTACTTAATTCACTGTATTTTGATCAAGCATAGGTATTAGTTGATCAAGCGAGACAAATCCGTTAAGCATAGGTATTAGTTGATCAAGCGAGACAACTCCGTTAAACATAGCTTAGTAACAAGCAGTTGTCTGCTATGTTATGTGAACTTACATAAGACTAACGTTGGGCTTTATTAAAAAGCATTTAGCTCAGAAGAGAACTTGCACAGACAAACAGACAGACACAAAACTAAAAAAAACTGTAATTGTGACTATAAATATTATAACTAACATACAAACAGACAGGCATAAAACTCAAAAAAACTGTAATTATGACTATAAAAGCACATGAGTTTTAACTTCACACAGCAAGTTATTTTTAGATAGCATGTGCAGCATACGCATAATAAAACTTATTGATTTTTCTCACTATCTCCTAGCAACGGCTGATGAAACACAGACTTTAAACTGACAGAAATGCTGATTTTATACACATTGTATAAACCTCTCCAATGTATTTGGAAATTGAAATATTTTACAATAAATGTTATTTTATTCAGAAATCCACATTATAGCTTATAATAATGATGATTTGTTTTATTCTGTATATTGTAGTAGCCTGTGTAGTATTAAGTAACTATATAATAACTTTTTTAACATACATATATAATGAAGTCCGGTGGCCGATTGCTAACGCGCTGAACTCTTGTGCTCAAGGTCCGTGGTTCGAATCTCATGACTGCCATATGGCGACGAGAGGCGATTTTGATGCCGAAAAAAAATTGCTTTTAAGTAGGGGCGTAGCCAGCCCGTCTACTGCTTCAATAGAAAATTGGTACACTCCTCTCACCATATCACTTGGTGGGTGTAATTTTGCACTCCCTGGGTGATTATGATTGGGGTAGTATGCAAAAATTTCTATTGAACGTAGAGAAGGCACGTAGTATTGTCCTAAGATAAGTTTATATGTAACTGTGCCGTCCTAGAGTTAACGTTCTTAGAATTAAGTTTATATGTAACTGTGTTTGCCTAGACAGCCCTCTGAATTTCTAATATTTCGTTTCGATTAGGAATTCGCTGGGGGGGGGGGTGTCTATGCGACTGTGCTGTAAATATGCTTGCTGTAAATACACTACTGTAATTAGGATTCTGTGTTTTGTGCTGTCCTTAATTAAGATATAATCATATGTATATAATCATCTTCATATGTATATAATCATCTTGAAACAGTCCTTAGGGACTATTATTTTTATATTAAACAAACATGTATAGCTTTAGAAATATCGTTATCAAATAAAATATCAACCATATTATCAATAAATGTCATCACATCATCTGCCCAGCCCGCTATTCTCACATCATTTTCAGCCGCGAATAACCAAACTGACCCATATTTTGGCGATGTATGATATCCAACTTTTTTAATACAATCTCTTATTATTTTATTTTCTATACCAGTATAACCTGAGGATGATTTGATGGAATTAAATCTCTTACAAAATCTGTTTGTCAGATCAAATCCAACATGTCGGATTGACGTTGACGGATATCCCATATTATATAATATTTCATTTGTTTAATATGAAATGTTTTCTAAAACTATAAAAATAATAAGTATAAGGCTGTAATAGTAGTAAAGTAAGGTAAGTTGTTCCTATCTCAGAGACCCCCTACCCCGAGAAAACAAATTTTTGTCAGAAATATGAAAGTTATCATTTTAAGCTAAAAAAGGTTGCTGACAAAAATGCTAACGTATAACGTTTTTTTGGGGGGGTAGGGGGTCTCTGAGAGAGGAACCTTACCTTACTTTACTACTCATACTGCCCCATTATTTCATCATGAACATAAGACGTAGAGAGGAGATTTGTTTGACACTAGTGAATAACGGGTATATTTGATCGAATGAGTGAAAATACTTGAGTTTTTTCACCCACGAGATTAAATACATATATGTCCGTTATTCACTTCCTAGAAGCAAATTGTCATTATACTTTATGCTCAAATGTATTGGCTAGCAATATGTATAGCAGGCTGATAGGAGATTTCGTACCATATCCTTGAATTATTGTTTGTGTTCAGTTATGTTTTGGGTATATTCGCACAGCAAATGTCAGTAGTAACATAAATCTCCTCCCTAATTCAAGGCAAAATAGCACTCTAAAAATTGGAAGAAAGAATGCACATTATTGGACTTAAACTTGATTCGTTTTCATGTGTGTGTCCACTCCTACCATTACACCATGCAAGCGGCTAAAACTAGCTAAACTTTCTTGGTCATTGTCTTATCGACGCGGTAGAGAAAATACCGATCCTATTTCACTCCAGTCAGTTGTCCTAAATACTTCATTTGAAAATTCAGTAATTCACGGTCTACGGTAATTCACGGCCTAACTAACTCGTGGCCTACAGTAATTCACGACCTATGGTAACTCACGGCTTACAGTAATTCAGGGCCTACGTTAATTCAGGGCCTACTGTAATTAACGGCCTAAAGTAACTCACGGCCTACGGTAATTTACCGATTACGGCAATTCACGGCCTACAATAACTCACGGCCTAGGATGAAATTAAAGGCATTAGTTTACTATTTACATTTGTTGGCACCATAAGAAGCTAACAGTTATTTCACCCTACCATTCTTCTGTCATCCAGTGCTCTATTAAACATAAAGCTGGCATCATAAGACTCTAATAGTTATTTCACTCTACCATTTCCCAATCACCCAGTACTCTATTAACATATAGCTGGCATCAAAAGATGCTGATAGTTATTTCGCCCAGTCACCTTGTGCTCAAATAAACACACAGCTGGCATCATAAGACGCTTACAGTTGTTTCACCATACCATTCCCCAGTCACCTCGCGCTCAATTAAACACACAGCTTGAATCACAATACACTAACATTTATCTTACCCTACCATTCCCCAATCACCCAGTGCTTTATGAAACAGACATTACGCTAATAGTTATTTCGCCGTACCATTCCTCGATCACCCCGTGTTCTAATAAATATACGGTTGGCATCATAGCATGCTAATAGTTATTTCGCTTTACGATTTGCCAACTACCCAGTGCTCTATTAAAATTATAGCTGGCATCATAAGACGCTAATAGTCATTTCACCCCACCATTCCCCAATCACCCCTTGCAATATTATTCATACAGCTAGCATCATAGTACGTTAATATTTTTCGCACCGCCACTCCATAATCATCCAGTGACTTGTATTCTTATTACCCGTTTCATTAAATTATAAAAGTATTAGTGACGTTCAATGCCAGTACGTTGGCGTCATAACTGAGCGGCATATGTTCCGGTTAGATTTACCTCCTCTGGACATATATGTCTACCATCTGCAGAGTAATACCCCTCCCTGTAGCAGTATTATTGGCTAATATCAATATATATTTACATAATTGAAGACCGAGTCACACAAAAAAAGTATTTTTTTTATTTTATTTTTTTTGTGACACGCTTAAAATCATTCTCAATGTGGCTTCTTGAATTTAATAACATTTTAATGGAATCAATTGTTGACTTGACCCAAAAGATATCAGGCATTCAAAGGAAGATAGACTGAACTCATTGCATCATCTGAATTATATATCCCTTTGTTAAGTAGAATGTATTTGCTTTGTTGGTTTAAATGCACTTTTAACAAGACACACACTCTTGTATAATATTACTTAGATGGATTCAGAAATAGATCCGTCTGTTTGCTTTCTGTTTGAATGGATCTACTTTATATTTGCCAAATTGTACTTGGTTATGGTTTGGGGTATCATGGATGAGTTTCTGTAGGTTCCATATCATTCGCAAATCCTTGCATTATGAATGCAATAATCCACTACCCGAACCGTCCATGTAAACACATTTGTATTGCTTTCATTTCGGTAATATAATATGTTAATCTTAGTATTAGGTTATAAAAAGAACATGCAGATATATTAATATTGGTAGATACGTAAAACTATAGGAATTATACACGGAAAGTCGTTGTTACTATCACTATGAAATCTTGGTTTATCTAACGAAGACGCATTCATAACGTTCCTTAAGCTGAAGTCACTAATCAATATAGGGGTAACATAATTGAAAGGATAATTATTGTTTTTAAGCATATATTTAATTTAAAGACATAATACCTATAATGAGGCACATTTAGCAGAGACCAACAACACAAGCGGCAACAAATGTATCGGTAATAATAACAAGAAAAGAAAAGAAGAGAACGATGCTGTTTGCTCAGAAATAAAACTCGCGATTAGTCAGTCGAATTTGTAGGTTTATATTCATTTTAAGCCAACAGAGAAAAAACTAAAATAAAAAGGTTTTGAATTTGTAAATCCTTTTAGATCAGGCACACCTGCCTCATTATCATACTGTCTAGTCATGGTAAGGTTGATACACAGAATCATAAAGTAAGGACGCAGTAGCAGTAAAGATAGAAAAGATTACACTGAACCTGATATTTAAAGATACAAGGGACGCCCGAACAAGTGTGTTGCTCGAGAAATGTGATGCAAGCTTAGCATTCCTCATATGACATTGTGGCACGGAGATTTCAAATTTTGCATTCCTGATATGATACTGTGACACGGAGGCTTCAAGTTGTACTGAGTCATGGTGATACGCGAAAGATCCTATTAACTTTATAACTCCTGACCAGTAGCATGCATTTTATGAGTAACGTAAAGTACAAATTTGCTTTTGAGGTGAAACTTTAAGTGACCGTCATTTGAGTCTGGCATTAGTGTTGTACAAGAAGTTGATCATTTTATAAAGGAATTTACACTACAATTACTTTACATCCACGATTGTCATCGCAAAAAAGGGACCAACAATTTGGCATAGTGACAATTGTCAAAATTGTTGTTCCAGGTTCATAAATATAATTATATTTCTAATATTCAAAATTCATTTGTGACAGATACGAGTTTTTATTTCCTAAAAGAAAATGGAAAACATGCTATTAATATCAATAAAGTAGTAAAAATGATTTTTCAGAGAGTTCCGTACAAGGTTTCTTCGGTAAATTACCTATTGACGAAATTTACAGATGTACCGATACGGTAAATACGTACCCTGATAGTTAACAAAGGATACAAATGCCTCTGTAAAATGATACAAAGCCGCGTACCTCTAATAAAATCTACATACATTACAACGTCTATTATCAGGACTTATGCGCGAGCAAGATAATAAACGTTTTACTGTATCTTACATTAATTTTTTGTGATATTCTACACATGAACTTATATTGTCAATTTGCATATATTTAAAAAAGGAACATACTCAACTGGGTGACATTATAAGGGTCACGTTGACAGCTAAGTTCCCTCCTATAGTAATAAATAGCTACGTCCGTCTGTCCTTCAACAGTTAGATATTTTGCAGCATAATTGATGCAACATGCAACTTGGATTACAACTTGGTATGTAGGTTATTTAGGAGAAGAAATCATTATTGAAACTGACATTAGAGGATCTTGATATGAAATAAAACAAGGCACCGATCACTCCATAATAAGTATAATGAATATTTATGAATTGTCTCCACCACCACCTCACCCCAATAGACAAAATGCAAAAAGAAATAACAGAAATAACACAAACTTTTATATTTGAAAATGAAATCGATAAAGTCTGTTAAATTATGTTTATTGACTTAAATTGCAGTGTATGACGGCGACTCGTTAGACCCTTTTCCAATCGACCGCTGTAGCACCCAGTTCAAGAAAATGGGATCCCATAGTGACAGCCATACGAGGTAGACAGTATAGCAGGGCTATAAGAATATTGTACAATGCTACTCCCGGAACTAAAAGAGCTTTTGTTAAGTTTGTTTCACAAATGGTACAACAAGAAGTTAAACAGGTTCTCAAGCAGGAATCTCCATTATGCAAAGAGGCTACCATTCCCAATATAAGCAGCTTTTCGTGGGATTTCACTCTCAGTGGCTTAGAACAACAAGTACCCATCCTGTATGCAGCATTAAGAAATACAGTCAAATCAAAGACCACAGATGACACACTACAGAAGAAAGACGGTTTATCACTAAAGCCATACATAGGCACAGCTACAGCATGCCTTCTTTATGCCAGGGCCCCTAGAAAGGCAAATTTTCTCCAGAAAATATTTTCCCTACAATTTTGGCGGGGTGGTTTGAAAACGAAAACGATCAGACAGATGTCACATACGGGTGTTTGTCTAGGATACAAAGGGACACTGAGTGCAGTTGATAGAATAACGAAGGAATTTGATAGTGCGGCAATACAGTGCAAAAGTACAATTGCAAAAGAGCTTTCAGGCAACCATACCGACAGAATACTGGGAAACACAGAGGAAGATCTGAGTGTATCCATGGCAATGTCGGTGACAATTCCAAACATTGATGAAGAGATCAATCCACCGTCAGACTCTGATGAATGTGGAAATGAAGATTCAGTAGAAGGGGCATATAGTGGCAGTGACCACGGAAGTATGGATTACAAAGTGGAACAGGAGGGGGAAGAGGAAGAAGAGAGAAGGAGATACAAGAAGAGAATGACGAAGAAGCTGATTTCGAACGATTAGACCTAACGGAGAATGAAGTAAATGTAATTGAGGGAGCAGAAGATACAATTTTGAAGAGGAAGACCCTCCACAAGATGATAAAGAAAGTGCATCAACTGCATGGAACGATGAGCTACATCCTGGATTTACAGCATGCTGGGACAACGTAGGAAAAAAGGTATCAACACGCCATCCGACGCCAGATACACCCAACACTTACATTAATATGGCGCTTGCATACATAGCTGTAAACCGTGTGCCTGCGACCCATCTCGATTGGAAATTAAGAGCTCAAGCCTCAGATTTGGACATGCGATCTTTCCTGCCCAAGGAGGAAGACTTCCATGAATTAGGACAACGAATGATTGTATTGGTTGAGAGAATCATCACTCGCCATCTTGACTGGTTCAAACAGTTCTTCCGTGATTGCTCTAAACCACATTTGTTACATGAACATTCAAAGGAATCAAGTGAGCGAAGTGTCATGATAAATCTCGGCGCGTTTTTTCAAGAAGAACCATCATCTACCAAGGGTGCAATAATCCATTTATGAATATTTACAAAAATATATACCTTCTGAAGATGGCCAGTCATACACAACAATAGTTTATGGTGATGGTCCAAGTTGTGAGCGTGGCAATGACGCACAACGGGCACGAACAAACGGTTTGGATCCATGGGAGCGCTTAGAAGGACTGGAACCTTCACCACAAGAGTTTCACAAAGAAATGCTACTTTTGCAAGATCACTATGACGAATTTTTCAAGGGCTCAAGCGCAACAGACAGAGGGGCCCTTACTCATTTAAGAAATGTTTTTAATTTCCGCTAAGTTAAGTCTGATATAAGTGAAAACTTTGCCCATGCCTGGGAACTGATGTGCCTTGTAACAGAAGGGATGGTTTTACTCCTTGCCATAGATCAGCTAAATATGCAGGACAAATACAGTCGACCCCCAGAAGCCCCATCGTCAATCGAAGATGCAGATTTTGATGAAAGGAAACATTACTTACAAAATGTCAGCGATAACATAGTACGCAATGCTTGGCATAAACTGGACACAGAAGCACTCCTGAAACCAGATGATACTACCTCGGTAGGATTTTGCTGTGATGAAGAGAAAGATGATGACTTTATTGGATGTGAACTAAGAGGAAATGTCCGAATGGAGAGTGGTTTCATTACTCTTGTGTGAACGTTCATAGTGATAATATACCCACTGAATGGTATTGTAGTGAAGACTGTACACAGAAGATCCAACGACCAACCCAACATTACAATTACTATTCTTGCCATACCGATCTTGGTGCTGATGAGCCAATTATAGAATGTAACGCTGAAAAGAAATGTTTAGGTAAAGAATGGTATCATCTTGTTTGTCTCGGAATGACTGTTGACGAAGTGCCATAAGGGAAGTGGTACTGCTCGTATTGCAAAGGAAATTATTCAAAGAGCTAGAATCAACATACGAGCAAAGCAGGCTGGAAGAAGGGGAAAAGGATGTCAATGAAAGAAGAAGATCATTTACCGGAGGACGACCACGTTTACTATTACTTCTTGGGGATGTTATGGAGTGGTCTTAATCTTCTTTGTAGACACGATGCTGTGCGAGAAGCGGATGGTGAGGCTATGCTGTCCCACTGGCGCCTGGATATAATACATTTTTTCGCAAAAGAGACACCCTAAATACTTGATTCTCGCCCATCGCCTGATTGCTGCCACAAATGGTTGGTTATCTAAAAAACTGTGGCATGAAATTACATGGAACAGGACATTCAATTATGGAGGTGGTATTGGCAGAAACCTTCCCATGGACCTAATGAATGAAGTCCTGAACAGGCTATTCAAGGATCTACTGCAAGCAGCCAAAGGTCGATACACTGAAAATACAATTAGTAGGTGCAGTCAAATCATAGGTCCTTTGGGAGAATCGCTTGATGTGCTTTTTGACGATTTGGTTGTGGAAACGGAGATCTTCAGGCACCGAAGGAGGAGTCAGAACATGGACGGCAATGTTGAGAAGATGGTTCGATTTCTTTTGGGGAGAATCTTTTCACTTATGTACCTGGCAGGCAGCACAGAGCTTTTCCATATTATAAGCACGATCTAAATCCAAGACATCCTGGCAAATTCATTCCCAACTCAAGGAACTGTCTAAACGACTAGATAGAGTCAGGACTATCGTTATAAATAATTAACATAAAGTGTATTTTATCATAGCGTTCTCGTTTCTAAGGAACATTTTGAGGCCATATACTTTTATGGTGTCTCTGTAAAGGAATATGCATGAATACGTATAAGGAAGAGAGAGTGAAAAGTCTAATTTAGTTACCATTTGACTTTTTACTGCATAGCAGTACGAATAATTTACACCATAGCAAGTGGAGTAAAGTGTCCTGGATGCGTTCCTGCAGCCTAGCTTACCCAGCTTGATTCATTGTTTGGATTCAAACCCGAACACGCTCGTTGCTTATATCGAGTGGAGCATAAACTTTAAAAAATTGTATTCTCCACATGTGTGAATCCCTAAAGAGAGCAATGCTTCCTTCAAATGCAGTATTCGCAGAATGTACATTGTTAACAGTTGCATACTATTTTTGCAACTATTAATTTTTTGTGCGAAATAATGTGCACGTGCTCGTATTCATGAGTCATAACTTTAAAAGTATTCAAATTAGTTGCCATAACACATAAGTCATTGTGTATGTAACTGTGAAAGAAGCAGGGTATTAGTTATATATGCGACTGACGTCATTTATAATTTCTTTTTTGATTTCCTAAAGGTAAGATTTATTTCTATTTAAACCGTGTTTTCTTAAGATGTATTGCTTTTGATCTGTTCAGTTGATCTTTGTGTTCAGCAAAGCATATATCAAGGATGTTCGTTTATCCGGACTCCATTTATCAGGAAACCTTGTTATCTGGACATAATTCAACGGGAACGGAATTCCTGAACGTTAATTTGTTCCGTTAATCCTGAAATCCGCGATCCAAAAAATTTTGAAATCAAATTCGGGAAGCAAGCGTAAAATTAATATAAAACTTGATCTTGACAATCACGAAAGAATCTGTCCAAAAATAAGAAAACTCGAGAAATCGTACATGAAAATAAAATCAGTACAATAACTCAACTTCCCTACGTAAATTTGGCGGTGTGTCAATGTATCAATCTCTGATTGTTAAAATTCTGCTCAAACGTTAAAGTTATAACTTTATCACGTTAAAATTCTGCTCAAACGTTAAAGTTATAACTTTATCACGCGATCATGTACGAAAAGCTTTAAAAATTAGTGTAACCTCGTTAATCCAGACACCTTCATTCCCAGTGAATATATCCGGATTAATCAGTATTCCGTATAATTAAATTCAATAGTTTTATTTTAAGCTGTCATCATACTCTATACGTGTATTTGCTACTTTATATTCAATAATGTTTGAAATAAAATATTGAATTAGACTTGTATTTGGTTCACGTTATTATAACGGCTGGTATTTGTTAGTACTTTTTTCCCCCGATTTTTGGTATTTTGGTAAAACAACAAATCTTTCCTATGATGTCCGGTATTTCTACTCGTCTATGCTTACTTTGCCGCCATATTAATATTAACAGTACTAAAATACAAACTGAGATCTCAAGCTTTATATAGTAAACTGTTTATATAGTAAACTAATAAAAAGCAGCAATTTTTTTATATCATATTTCACAACTTTTATGTCTGCAAATAAACCGATACTTGACGTTGTTTTTCATTCTGAAATGAATCCCTGTGCTATCCAAAATTAAATCAATCAACTTTATTTGTACAGCCATCCACAAACTTTGTTATATATAACTGTAAAACAACAAAGAGAATTAATGACACATTTAATTTATTGAACCATATGTTATGTCAAAAGGGTAGACGATTTTATCCCAATGTATTTATTTACTAACACCATTGTCAGCGAGTAGCAAAAAGATACATTGTTTATACAATCGCTGGTTACAATGTCGTCACGCACCTTGAAGTTTTTTTCCACGCAAATGGTCACGTGAGCAGTTAATAACTTGAATATTTGAGTCAATTTGATCTGTCATTCATTTCATTTGATTCCACACTGGTTCCAGTACTGTCTACTGTACTTAATTCTCTCAGCTGAAGCACAAATACACTATTTATTGTTTCAATATAACAAAGAAATGTACTTTTTTTTATTATGGTTATGAGGAATAAAGCACACCAAAATGGCAATGTTTGCTAAAACAATTAGATACTTTCGTTTCTTTAAAATAAAACGGCCTTGTTGGAACCTACTTCGGCATTCCTCAGCCACCATCGCATTGCAACCAACTGAAATGTATGTCAAAGGAACATAAAAATGCGTTCATAGTGTCAGATTCTGAGTCGATCACGATAAAGACAACAAAGTAAGTATATCAATAACTATTAAATATGTGGATGAATGTTGATATTTGTTGCCAAGTATGTGATAATCCTGAAAATTTCAGCTCTTGTTCTGTCAGTAGAGTTGGACACGATACACAGCGCCATTAGTTACGCAGTAAGACCCATCACCCATGATGGGTCTTACATCGTAGGACTAAATACACCCCCATCTTGTGGTGGTCGATGTGTGTGGCGGTTATGGAGTGCCGAAAGTCTTTTTCTCCAGGGGTCATTCAGAGTAGAGCTTGGCCTTCCTAATCTCGGTGATCGGCTTGCCGTCAACCAAGATTACCGTCCCCAGCTGTATCGAGCACATCTTGGGCCGGATAGCACTCGTCCTTGAACTTGCCTACAGCCTTCTTGTCGACTGTGCCATTGATCTTGGGCTATCGGCGCACCGTTGCACTCGTCCTTGAAATTGTTTACGACCTTCTTGTTGGCTTCGCTATGAAGGAGTGCCCCTCCGAATAGTTTCTGGTGTCTTAGAAACTCACGCCCTACGCGATGGACGTCGAGGGCCATGATTTTCAGCAGCAGATTACATGTGTCTATGTACAGGAGCTACACCTTATCGCTGTAGCTCGTTTCAATCTGATTGTGTTGGAATTTGTATACAAGGCGCTTGCTCAGGTCGAGGATGGTCATCCCAACGTAGATTGATCCTCAGAGTCTATTGACTGATAACGATTTCACGGCGCAAAGCACTGTACGTCTATATGGGAAGATTGAGACCTGTTTCATACTTGAGTGTACAAGAACATAGAGAGATGTAATTATCCTTAATGGAAGGGCAAATTGGTCTACACGTTTCGATTTTTGCAGTCTTTATCAGAAGCAACCTTTGAGCTGATACGTTTCAAAATAAATATGATATTTAAATGAAATCAGTAAGAAAACAAAACAAAACAAAATGCAATAAATAAGAAGTCAACAAACAGGAATGTGTGTTTCAAACGCTGCAATGATGGTACTAGACTCATCTGAAGACAATAATAGGTCCAAGTACAACAACTGTACACAGTTAAAAAAATATATGCAATGGCCCGAAATTCCTGTCGGGTCATCTGTATATCAATAAAAAAATAAACCCGCAAAAACCTGTATTTAATATTTTTACTTCAGTTTCTCTTTGCTTAATAGTGCTTACAAATGTTCCTTAATAAACATTCCAAGTCCAAAGAAGTGAAAAATACAAGTATTCATAAGCCATATCAAACGAGTTCTTCTCCGACTTAGACCAAGAAGCTCTTCTTCGCCTTTCTTTTTGACATTACCCCAACCCGTAATGTCATAATAAAAGGCCGAAATAACTTGTTGGTCTATCCCCGACTCAGAACTAAACTCGAATGCGGTTTTGTATTTATTATTTTGTATTTATTATTTTGCGCTTTTTAAATAATTTTAGATTTACTCTACGAATGCAATTGCATACGAACGTAGTTTTATAAAGTTCGATTCATTACGTCTTAAAATATGTAGAAGAAACCTAAGTAGTTCGAATCCAAGTGTGTGCTACAAGAATAAGGATTGAACAGCTGTATCGACAGCCAGATCAAGCACGCAATGTCAAAACAATTTACGCTTGCGTAAGTACATGTATGGGTTGTGTAATGAGATTCGGTCAACCTTTTACATAAGTACATGTATGAGATTCGGTCAACCTTTTACATTACTCGGTTAGGATAACGAGCCGATCCCTAAAGATCCCCCAGTGGCTGTCACATAATTTTCAAAACCAATGTAATTCGATTCTGGGTGTGTGATGCGTGAATAAGAACTGAACAGTTTTGTCGAACGCCAGATATAGCGTATATGATCACTTGGGTATGTATTAAATCCCTTTCCGCACAGTGGGCAGAACGGTGTGTTGCTTATAACATATCATTTATGTGCGTATTCACTTGTTAACTATGAATGTGCAGGTATGTACATATCACAGATTGTTAATAAGTTGTGTGTATTCCTGACCGCATTTCCCATATCTTATTCCACTTTAAATGTATATTTTCCAGCTACGTTTTATTCCGTGATTTTTTTTTTCTTTCATTGATCTTAGTATGTAGATTATTACTTAAGTCTATTCCCCAAATATTGTTTTGGTTACTGTACTTAAATATGATTTGTTTGATATGTTTGTATTTCCTGTTTGGTTCTAAAAAGTTTATATATTTATATTTGTTTAATAAATTTCTGGTGTATTCTTTAAAGTGTACCAAAACCAATAAATATAATGGTTTCCTACGAATGTTTTCTTTCTTTCCCCAAATTCCATAGTCTATGCAATTTGGGGGTTTTTTTTATGCGTAGGATTGGAAGATTTAGTCCCCCTTCTTTTTAATACCTATTCATTCTATTGTTTCCTGATATAGTGTATTCAACCTCCCTATAAAATATATACGATTAGTCTGTCAAAAGCAATCATCTGTACATTAGTGAAGTCCAGTGTTCATTACATACCATAAGTTACTATATAAATGTTTTCGCTAGTTGTACTTTATCAACTGTTTTGTTTTAGACTTTATTTTATCCATTGAAACCCGGATAAATGTCCATTATTAATGATGCAACTTTTTGTTGAAATTAAGCTCTGAACCAGTGTTAAATGGATTCTCCAATAATTTCCGAAAATAATAATTTAATCCTAAATTCAAAGAGCACTTTATAATTCCAATGAATAATTTACATAAATAAATAAAATTCTCTCTTCTGAATATAACTAAAATTGATGCCAATAAGACCGATGCTAAGATGTGGAACGAGTAATTCTGTTTATCACTACCTTTATATGAAAAAACCCCACTACAAAACACTAAGACACAATAAAAGAACCAGGATCAGGTCTCTTACAAAAATTTAGTAAAAAAACATGTAAAACATCAGGTAGACCAAGTTTTTCACAAGGGGAATACCAATCTCCTGAACTCCAAGTAAACATATTTATCTTCAAGTAATAATGATCTTAAAATATAATCTAAACTCATAGAGAAGAATTAGCTATGGAATATGCTGTTTACAAGCAAAAAGACATTAGTCATGTGGGCCCAAACTCTTACACTCAATTATGGACAAAGGTCAATCACACAATACAAATTAAATATACTTATAACCATTTCTCATAAAGCAAAAAAACAATGACTTATACAATTAAGCTTTCTTTTACACACACACACACACACACACACACACACACATATATATATATATATATATATATATATATATATATATATGTATGTATGTATATATATATATAATTAAAATTATATAGAAACATGTTTTATGAATGACACCAAATATACATAGAAACATGTCTTATGAATGACACCAAATATACATAAAGCAGTATATTACTTCTATACATTTGAAAGTGCATCTGCGATCAGATTATCTTTTCCATTGATGTGCCATATGTCAATGTTGTACTCCTGCAACATCAAATGCCATATTATCAATGTATGATTTTTGGTTTCCAATGACAATAATGGTGTTGTGATCACTGAATACAATAATCGGAAAAGGAGGTGAACTAATATACACTTCAATGTGTTTCAAAGCTATTTTCAATGCCAAACATTTGTTCTCGATTATGGAATAATTCTCTGGTGTTTGTTCAATATTTTGGAAAAATAGCACACTGGATGATCAACATTATTTTTTTTTTCTTGAATCAATACTCCATTACACCCTACATCACTTGCATCAACAGACATTTTAAATGATCGACTGAAATCTAGAGCTGAAAGATATAGTGCACTCTGAAGTATGACCTTTAATTTATCAAAAGCCTCCTGACATTTATCAGACCAACGAAATTCAACTTTCTTACTGAACGAGTTGGTAAGGAGTTCAGCAGTTGAGTAAAATTTCCGATAATGTCCAGCCATACCCAAAAATCGCATCAGTTGCTTTTTACTGATAGGCACAAGGAATTCAGATATAGCACAGACCTTAATTTCTGGGGGTTGAACTTGACCATGCCCCACAATATGTCCTAAAAATGTAACTCAAGCACGGCAAAACTCATCTTTAAATTAATTGTCTAATTTGCATCATTCATTTGCTCAAAGAATTTCCGAATAGAGTCAAAGTGATCTTTCCAGGTGATGTTGTAGATGACATCATTGATGAAAGCGTCAAAGTTATCTAGACCAGATGCTATCATGTTCAGTAAACGCTGGAAAGTTGAAGGAGAACCTTTCATACCAAACGGCATTGATAAAGTCCATTTGGAATTACGAATGCCGAAATTTCATTTGCTCTTTCCTTGAGTGGAGTTTGCCGGAATGCTTTCAAAAAGTCAAACTTGGTGTCGTATTTTGCATTTCCAATTTTGTCAATGCAGTCATCGATTCTTGGCGTTGGAAAGGAATCTGTTTCTTTTTTTGTTGACAATGTTCAATTTTCCATACTCAATACACATACGGAAAGTATTATCTTGTTAGGGCATAAGAATACGTGGTGAACTGCAGTTATTTTGTCTGGTTCAAAAAATAATTCTCCAACAGATATTGAATTTCTTTTTTCAAACATTCCTGTTGGAGAGGATTCATCCTGGAAGGATGTTGTTTCACAGGTGTAGAATCTACAATTTAAACATCATGGTAGATTTTGTTTGTGTTGGAACTTCTGGAAACACGTCTTCTTATTCATAAAAAAGTTGTGTTAGTTCACTCTTTTCTTGTAGCCGCAGATGCAAATGTTTCTGGTCAAGAGTTACATTTTTCTGAATTCCGAAGATTGGTTAAACCAAAGTCCATACAGTCAGATTGCATGCCATCGTTTAAATCCTCGCTGTGTGGAAGAGGTACAACTAAACTGACTGAATGATAAATAGTGCTATCTCTTTCAACATACTTCTTGAACATGTTTATATGGCAAAGTTATTTGTTATTTTCGCCTTTTAGGATTGTTAATGATATAATTAAATTCACTTACTTTCTTTTCAACTATATAAGGACCATAATACTTAGCCTGCAGAGGATTTTGTGATAAAGGCAAGAGAGCTAGAACTATATTACCAGGCTGAAGACTCATTTCTTTTATATTTCTGTCACACCTTGATTTCATTTTTAACTGAGTAGAGTGAAGATTAGTTCCTGCTACTTCACAAGCCTTAGACAACCTATATTTGAAATCAGAGACATAGTAATGAAGATTAATCCTGTAATCTTCATTTGAAAGAAGTTTCTCTTTTAATAACTTCAATGGTCAAAAACCAAGTTCAAAAGGACTAAAACCCAAAGATTGAACTGACTCCCTAACACCAAACAGCAGTAAATAAACACCTTTATCCCAAACTTTTCCTGTGACAAAACATTATGACCAATCATAGTCTTCAAAGTTTAATGAAATCTTTCTAAAGCTCGTCGGCTTTCAGTGCGATATTCAGAAGATCTGAATTGTTGGATGCTTAATTCATGCATAACTTGCTGAAAAATTCCAGACACAAAATATGACCCTTGATCAGACTGGACAAATTTGAGAAGGCCAAAATGTGTCAAAAAAGTTATCAAAGCTTTTACTATGGTTTTAGGTTTAATATTCAAGAAGAGAATAGCCTCTGGAAATCATGTGGACACACACATTATGGTCAACAAGTACTGTTCGACTGACACAATCTACCAACGTTTTGACCTAAACAAGGTTTGTCAGTACAAAATGGATTAACCATAACCCTATCTCCTGCTAGACCATTGCCTAGTAATAAATGAATACCCTCACTTGGTAAAGTAATTACTGCTCCGACTGTCACGTATCTTGAGACTAAGTCTGACGACAAATTTACACGCTGGAGAGTAACATTAACAAAGCCGCACTCTACTCCCTGAATAAAACCACTGTCATTAGAAGAAGACTTCTCAGACAAAATAAAAGAATGAAAAGTTATGTGGTCCTTAATATTTTAATGGGGATAGGCTTGGTAGAATCGCCAATAAGTGATATGGAACTTTTAGACATGAATGGTTCATAATTCTCCATAAAATCTGACTTAAGGTTTGTTTGACGCAACAGATGTATTTCTTTCGATACATGTCCGTGACCATGACCTCTTAAAAATAAGAGCATTTGGAATTGCTAGGTCTTGTTTCTATTGCTTATTTTTCAATTTATTGCGATCATAAATCACGCGCCCTTTCTTCTTACAATAAATAAGTGCATGTAGGAAGAGAGATAAGAATTTCTGATCAGTCTTATCAGAAATTTGATTTTTAAAAGTTTTGCCAGATTGAGATTTGGAAGTACTTATATGAGACTGAGATGATTTTTTAATGAAAAATCTGCTGTGAGGATTTATTTACTGGAAACTTTGTCAAGGAATAGTCATCAGTTGTACGAGCAGCATTTTCCAAAGTTTCTACCGTTTTCACATCGAGGTAGATCTTGACCTCACTATGGACACAATTTTTGAACACTTCAAGTAATATGAGCTTTCTGAGTTTATCGTAATTTTGACCATCCTTCTTGGCTGGGCACTACCTATCAAATAGTTGTTCTATTTCCCTGCGAATTCGATATGCCTCAGGCATCAATACATAACCCTTCAATATACATTCCTCAATCACATTATAATTATTACTTTGTTGTACCGACGAGCTATATCAATAAGTACGCTTTGTAATAATAAAGTCCAATGCTTTCTTGGCCATTGCAAATTTTCAAAAATTTTCTCAAAATAAGGAAAATCTTTATCTACTCTATTTCCGTTAAAATGGGGTACTAATCTTATATTTCTGGCAACATCAAAACCTAAACTTATGTGTAGAAAGAGAAGTGTGCTTTCCGCCTGACAGTTATAATTCTTTTACTCTAAATTGCATTTTCCTCTTTTCTTTTTCTCTTTCCCTCTACGTTCGTATTTGCATTTGCCTCCCTTCTTTTGGATTTCGAATTTCCATAATTTCTTTATGAAGTCGAAGCCTGCTTAACCCGATTACTATATAAGAGTTTTTATTTTTAAAAAACCCTGCAAATCTTTTGATTTCTTATCCGAACCAGATACAAGATTACCAATCAAATCTAAGGCACTTTTATCCAAAGATTTCTTTTCCACCAAATATTGGAACAAAATATTTTTTTATTTGTTGCTTCGTTAAGAAGCCTTTTCTTCAGAAAGATTGTATTGTCTGGCAAGCTCAATCAACACGTCCAATTTTAACGACTATAACCCTTCCTGGGTAGAATTTAAAAACTAAATTCTCCACTTTATATGATATTGTGAAAGCTTGTAGATGTCACTAGGGATATATCAAGCATGTGAAATTAAAATCATAGGGACTAAGACATTTTCGAAATAAAGTAAGTTTAAATTTCAAAAGCAATTTTAATTTCTCTGAAATATTTTTCGTAAATACGTATAGCGAACATGCTCCCCCCCACCCCCATTTTCTATTACGACTCCTTGGTCTTAAACTAAGTTACTGATTCCACTAAGGCTGATGTTAAGATATGGTATGAGTATTTTGTTTATCACTACCGTTATATAAAAACTAAACAATTACAGAATCAGGATGAGAGTCAAAACTTCATTTCCAAAACAGACTAAGAAGTAAAGAAGGTGAGGTCACTTATTACAATTTTTGCAAAGAACATGCAAAACATCAGGTAGACCAGGTTTTTCGCAAGGGGAATACCAATGTCCTTAACTCAGAACCAAGCAGACATGTTTACCTTCAAGTAATAATTATTTTAAAATATAATCTAAAATCATACAAAGAAACTAGCTATGATATATGTTGTTTACAAAGAACAAGACATTGATCAGGTGGGCCAAAACTTCTACCTTCAATTATGGATAAAAGTCGATCGCATAATACAAATTAAATATGTATAGCAACAAATATTACAAATTTAAAAAAAATAAAAAATAAACACAGGTGAACTGATCCGCTTAAATGCGTGTTATCCTTACGGAGAAACAAAATGAATTTGACCTAATTCTAAGCTAGGGATAAAGGACGGAAACCATGCATAGGGAGAAACAACACCATGTAAAAAAAGAAGATAAGAAATAATAACATTAATATCAAGGTAAAATTTGTGTTTGTAGGAAGTAGTACGAGAAATACGTCATGAGACTATTGTTGCGGGGTTCTGAAAAAGGCGAATAATAATGATGATGATAATAATAATAATAATAATAATAATAATAATAACAACTACTACTACTACTACTACTACTACTAATAATAATAATAATATCATGCAAATATAAATTACGATAACTAATGGTGACGTTAATCACTTATGATTTCAGAACTTTTGGGATCTGTAAATTTTCAAAACTAAGCCTGAATGGTCTGACGTCAGCGATGGAGCATGGACGACAGTGGATGAGAAGAGACTCAGCCTCAAGTGTTCGGGTCATGAATCACCGGAAGACACTCTGCTGTTTGGCTGCGTTTCTTATCATATTACTGTTGCCCTATTTTCATATAGGTACTTCTTGTGTCATATTCGACAACGACGATGATGATGAAAACGATGATGGTGGCGGTGTGTGTGTGTGTGTGTGTGTGTGTGTGTCCCACCTATCTTTACTATATAGTGTATATTAGGGCAGATTGCGAACGTTCAGATAAATGTAATCCAATCCAGAGAAGGCCCGGTTGGCCACCATGGTGTGTCTCTGAGCAAGAAACATTACTCAGATTACCTCGGTATGATGTAATCTTCAATGTGTCGATATACTTAAAAATAGCAATCAATCAATCAATTAACAAAACGAATTTTGGTGTCGACAGTTGAAATGCATCTGGGTTGACGCTTGATCTGATAAATAACCACGATATCATCTTTCACCCCACCCCCCAAATAAAACCAAAAGAAAAACAAACCAAACTAACAACAAACCCAGTCATTCAAGTTGTCCTCATCTTGTTGATTTCGACATCAAGTAAAGGTTGATTATGATATTCTGACCCAAAAGCACACACTCACACACACACACACACACACACACA
>JAECUM010052131.1:0-28521 GCA_016617855.1 Megalonaias nervosa | reverse complement strand
TATCTGTGTGTGTGTGTGTGTGTGTGTGTGTGTGTGTGTTTGACTACTGTCGTTGAGTAGGAAAAGCATATTTGTTATAAACATTGATTTTATTTCATGCAACGAATGTTTCAGTTAAACTGAATATTTTCTTCAAATAAGGTAACTATTTTCCATGTATCGGGCATAACATCTTTTCCACACCGTAAATTCCATATTGAAATGTCCAGACAAATCTTGGTTGCTGCTACCGTAAAAAGTTGAAGTCCACGTATTTAATTGCGTGTTTAAATTGTGTGCATTCGTATAAATACCTTGATTCTCTTCCAGATAAAGGAACTTTGAAAATAGGAATTTTGTCACTTTTTGTCTATGTTTCTTTGGTGCTATGCCATCAATATGTTTTCTGTGATGTATTTATCTATAAATATGTCAACCTATTTCAAAAGTATGTTTTGGCGATGTTAAAAATAGCATTATTCATCCATTTCAATCTTGAGCATTAAACATTTTATCATAAACCTAGTGACCGGATTATTGATCCCGCTGATTATGTAACTTTTCAAACAGTCCAGAGAACATGTGTCCTATGCTGCTTTCATGTTCCCCTGGACTAAGTACCTTTCATCTAGTCAATCATGATGCCTGCCAACTGTGTAAATTGAAATCATGAGAAAATAACTGTTAGGTCTTAATGTCTTAAACACTAGCAAGACTGGACATTTGATTCACTTATATTAGCGGGTGGCCATTCCGATTAATACACTCGGTGTTGCCTAATAGATAATAGATATTTACATATATCCTCAGTACATACATACATACATACATACATACATACATACATACATACATATTATATAATATTTTATCGTTTACAGGTATGGAGAGAGGAATTCGATGGGGTTACGGTGCGAATTTCAAAACCAATGACACTGGACCAGAATAATCTTTCACCTGCTATAGTTTACGTTCATGGCGGGGGATGGGTTGTATTAGATACAGGTACGTTTATTGCGGGGGTGGGGGTGGGGGTGGATTACTTTGGATACAGGTACGTTGATCGCTGGGGAGTGGGGGTGGATTACTTTGGATACAGGTACGTTTATTGCGGGGAATGTGTTGCTTTATATAAAGGTACATTAAAAAAAATAGATGCATGGCCCTAATCTTCTCTCTTAAATATTCGTGCCATATTCAGTACCTTTGATTGTAGTATATACCTTTGAGCTATAGAATACGACAGTTTTACAATATCTTCGTAAATTTCGTAATTTTGAATTTTGAAATCCAACTTAAAAATAATTTATATGAATATCAGAATATAGTTAGGTCTATTAACGTTGACGTCTTTAATAATAGGGCAACAGAGTTTGTTATGTATTTTATGAATATTTTAGTAGTGTCATGAAGGTTTGGGATATTTTTGTTCCTATTATTAAGTTTCTAGGTCACAGCCTCTACCCCTATGATCTTTGCCCACAAGCCACACACTATGTATAACCCGTGGACTATTGGCGTTATTAATTCACGAAAGTGAAGTGATCCAAGCTGGCAGCTAATGTCATGCAGTGACTCGGAGAAGTGACCTGCAAAACCACATATGACACTCTACTCACATCCTCAACCGTAATTCACTTCCCATTGCCAGATTTGCAATCAATGAATCTGACATTTGTTGTTCAGCGGCTTCATTAATAATTTTACGAACCGTAGCCGACATAGTTTATGGTGATAGTAGCGTAACTTAAGTCGTTGTTGTTTTGCAACGGGTGAAGATAATGCCGCTAGCAACTTCGATGCACCTGTCAACAGTCCACGAATAATGTATTCGATGCCTGTTACATAATATGTCTCGTTAACGTATTTTCTAGCTTTAAAAACGCGCACGTGTTTCACGCGTCAATGTACTACTGTCATTATATTAAATATCAGGTCGATCTCAAATTTTCAATTTCATTTTCAATATTTCCCCGCGTAGATCAAGAACATGCCCTTTCTGATCCACATGGGTAAAACGAATATATGTTAATTGATTATTATGACATGGAACATATGCAGGTGCTGCGGGTGAAACTGATATCAAATCACCTGGCTCCACGGTTGGTGAAAAACGAAACTGTATATAACCCTGGACAACTACGCCTGTCGTTTCAGACCTGCTTCATAACTATCAATGATGGCGTCACAGGTTAAATTGATCTGCGTTGCTGCGGTAAACCTAATAATGTCAGGTTACAACTGGCTTGTCATTTTCACTCAGTAAGAAAAATGCTCGATTACTATTGTATACGATTCACTAAATTCTAGTTTACAGTAACCAATAACCTGCAAGATCATTTGAGCATTGCAAAATCAAATATAAATATGCAATTATCATTAACTCACGATAAACAGTATCATCCTACAGACAAAGGAAATTCATTCATATAACCATAAGAAATTCTACACATTGAATATTTGCATTACATCACAAATCCGTCAATATCAATGAACTAACAACTGTTAAATTAAATGATTAAATTGCAAAACACTCTAACATATCAACAGAGTCCTATGAATTGAATAAACGATACATGCATGGATCATAAGCATATCAACACATTTGCATAAAACCAAACAAACAAAATAGAAAATTACATGGAAATTAAAATTGCGTACCTTAATGCTGTTTCTTTTCCACACAAACCGTGCGTCCTAGCACTATAGCCTGTCTTTTTCTTTCAAGACAGCTATCTGGCCTCTCTACTTTGTTAACGAGGGACAACTCTATTCTCAGTTTTTTCCACCGGAGTCTCAAATTCGACTTCTCGCAAGCAAAATTGGACTAAAGAATTCTGAGCCAAGTCGCTACCTTAAATTCCTCATTATGTCTAAAGTGTACGCCTTAATTTTAACCGACCAATCAAAAGCAACTGTTCCTAAATTTTCCCCAAAATAATCATATCTTTCATCAGTTTTTGACAGCCTAGGATATGATGCAATTAGCTTTACTTTGAAAATCAGTTATTTGACATAAGGTCCCCTCCAACCGATACGGTCGGTAATTCTAATGTACTCTCTGCCAATATACCGTTACAATGACTGGGTCAATTCCACTGAAGCTTAAAAGTAGGCTCTTTTAAGTTTCACAGATGAAACAAAGGAAATATCAAAGTGAACTTTCTCAAAGACCTTTCTGGCTTGACTATGATAAAATTTTAATACACAATTTATTCAACTTTAGGATCCAGTACTTCTTCAAAATTCGACACATTACCGATATCAAGTGTTCGTGATTCCCCAACGGTAACAGGTGCAGAAAAAAGTCACATTGAATTATGATTTCATTAACACGACAGGTTGTATTTACAACAACCTGTTGCATCAAAGCAAAGATTTCGCGTAGCACATGCAGCGTATCAATCGTTTCAGAACTCATCGTGGGAGTTCTACGAATGACGTTCTTCGTTTATATCATTGATATCTTGAGAAAGTTCATGCATCAGCACACAATATGTAAGTTTGTTTATTATGTGATTGGTGAGCAGTCGCTGACAAATCGATGTGGCCTCGTTAATGACTTCTGGTGTGTTGTTACCGGCACAAATCGATCACACGAGTGTTTTCAATCAATCAGCAAGGTAGTTAAGGTCACATAGTCCACCAAGGCCTTTCTTTTAGTTGAGGCTGACGCCAATTTTTTATTTGTTCGTCTAATCGGATTGTTCCTTATCTGTGCGAAACAGAAGCTTAGATTGTTGCCATATCCACCGTTTCATTTGTTCGCGCTCTTCTTCTGGAGTTAGTGCAGGAGGTGATAGACATTTTGGTTGGTGTATAGTTACACTTGTTTCTTTTATTTGTTCATGTGCAATTATTGCAGGTGGAGGCACATTTGATACGCATTTTAGAATTTTTTCTTTCTGTTGTCACTCAGATGTACGTTGCTGTTGTTCATCGTATTCGTGCTGCTGGTGTTAACGATATTCATATTTTTCTTGATGCGTTTATTGCTCATATTCATATTGTTGTTGACACATTTGTCTCATTTCGTCGTTTGTATGTCATTTAGGGTCGGAAAAGGGTGATCGTTGCAATCTAGATGCATACCGTGACGAATATATTTCCCATAAACCGTCACCTTAGTCGTTTTCTCTAATTACAAATGCATCAAGCGTTTATCGACGAAGATCCCACTGTTCACCGGTAGCTTGTTTCTTTCTAGTAAACTCCCTAAATACCATTTTAGGCCATGTGTCTGACATGTATGTATCATGTGTCTTTGATGGCAGATTTAATAGGTAATATTTCCAGTTGCCGGGCATAGTAACAGCAAAACTCCGAGGATTTTTAAAGATCTAGTCACGAGCTGCATCGTTAAAGTATTGAACCGATGTTTGCAACTGTGACATGTAATCGGGTGGCAGGTTTGGCATCCTGACAATTGCCATTATATGATTTTCATCAACTGTACTAATATCTTTGATAAATCTAACCGCAGTTGGCAAGGATATATAAACTATTTCTCATTTCCTTTTAATATCCTTAGTGCGTTTAACTATTTTACGAATTGGACCCTGTAGTCTTTCTCTTTACGTTGGCACAGCCACTTGTTGTACAGTTGAGCTTACTGTCTTTTTAATATCCTCAGGACCTTCCACAATTTCTTGTTTTTGTGTAATTAGCGGTGCAAATGTTTGTTCAAAGCCCGCTATTAGATCTCGTGCAGTAGGTTGCAACTGTCACATATATTTAATACTTCTGAGCCCTTCTAAAAGATCTTGAATGAATTCTAAATGTTCACGACTATAGGCGTCGCTTTTCATATTCTTTTATGACATCATCATCAGACATTGTATATAATTGTTTTTCATTGTTAAATTGACGCATCCAAACCCGCACAATTATTTATCCCCACGACCTGAAGTTCCTGTCCAGTCTATAGTCAAAACTTTTACGGGTCTGAAGTGATCCATGCAATGATATCACAAAATTCATCCCAGGAATGATCGGCGGCACACTAAAGTCCAATAAATATTCGCAAGACCATGTGCTTTAATGCTGCGAAATATTATCAACATTTTTACAGTTGTCACGGATCACTTTAGGCACAAATATTTTCACGGGATCGGCACAAGAACACCGATGTAATATATTTGACTCGATGGCAGAATTATGTACAACCGATCCCACTTTAGCCTTCTGAAAATCCTAATCAGCAACAAGAGACTTTTTCTTGATCCTGTATGTTCAATGATCAGAGCATGAACTGAGTTTGGGAATATATCACCATGCTTGGACGGTTTAGGTGTTGCCTCTGCAGAGAAGCCAATGACGGAACGATCTTGGTTTCTCCTGAAAACATCTGCGAATTTCCTTTATCGTGATGCCACCTAATAATATAGTATATAATACCGGCATGTATTCATGCTGTGTGCGATATCGCTCAGATGCACGTAGTGCAAATCAAATTCGAGTTAAAGCACTATATTGACGAGCAGCGATTACTGGAACTTGTGTTCGACGTAGAGCAAAGAAGTTTCCGTTTATAAAAAAAAGTCGGCGATGATATTGCGGCTTCATTAATGAAATTACAGGGAACACCATGGAGTAAATATCCCGGTGAAAAACATACCGATGGACACAATTACTATGGGCCTGGCACTCGGCTGGCTATACGACTGGATTCTAACAATAAACAAAGCCTGGTGAAGCACCAGTAAATCGTGATGATGCTGCATGTTAGTGACATGACCTTGCTTACAAAGCATCAAACAATATCCGTGCACGTAAATGTGCCGACCAGGATCTCACCCACGACTTAAATGCAAAAAATGAAACGCAAGATGGATCATCTAAGGAAAAAATAATGATCACTCATGGGATTGCTCGAACGTGTTTCAACACAAAACCATTGTGGCAAATTTACCTACCAGAACCAACAAAAGTTTCACGTGCTTCATTTGATGTCCAAACACCTAATGAGGTTCAACAGGCTGATCTCTTATTTCATGCACATGATTGTGTACGTGATCAACAAGGTTGACTGGACACCTACAAGAGCGCGTGAACTATTGTCGATATTGTACGATGTAATCGTACACTCGCTGAACGATTGTTTGCGATGTTGATGATATCTCGTATTGCAGAGCAATGTTGGACTCTGCAGACTAGCCCCTCAAGTGATTGAATTTTCGAGCGATCTCATGTCTTCCATTAGTCATAACATCATTGAATAATTTACACGCACGATTGGTTCTAATTAGCATCAGCAGCGAATAGCGATTTTCCATGCTTTTGCCGAGCGCAGCATTGCCTGTGACCTTCAATAAGTCTTTTAACAAAGTCATCAATGGACACTGTGCGTTGATCCCAACTCACTTGTATACACGGCACCAACCAAGCGTTCTGGCGCATAATAGATAATTGTGTTTTGTCCTAAGACTTAGTACGAATTTGGTACATTCAGTAAATTTACGTCCGGGTTTATTCAACGATAACGCAGTGGGGTCAGCCACGTAATAGGCCCCGACGACGATTCTGGTGTCAGCGGATAATGGTCGCGTACATCGTGTATTTATTCCTGATATTCTAGATCATCTACAATGAAGTGTTTGTAGTCGCTGTTGCTTTCATAATCGTGTATGTGTTTATATATGTCAATGTATCTAGGATTAATCCACCGAAAATCGCCAACCGACAACGGTTGCACCATTACCCAGCCATAGAAATTAATGGTATTTAAGTACTTTATGTAACTGTTAGGGTCGTGAGGTCATACACGTCTACGTCTGGGTTATTTGCACGAACAGATCTGTGACTCGCATAGAAATCATGCCTCGAAGAGTGTGCTCAATAAATATATGCTGGTCAACGTCAATGAGCAATTGTAACTCGATTTTGGCTTTTGACATGTTACGTATATGTAATTTAATTACTTGCGTGCTAGTTTTAAATTTCTTTTTTATTTTATTTTTATTTCATTACTTGTTATTGTAATGATAACTTTATTCACTGGATTTGACATTTTTTCGAAAAATTCAGTTCAGTTCTGTTTTGACCTGGTAAATAACCAGTATTGCTACATTGTATTTTTAGCTGACCTAGTTCCTGACCTTGATTCAGAACTGGTAAACAACTTTTTTTATTTCTTTCCCAGAGTAAAAATCATTGGTCGTAATCAAGGTCATACTTGACTTGCGTGTCAGTTCTATGTAAAAAACTTTTTTATTTTTATTTAATCTTATAGATTCATTCAGTAGAATCAAATTCGTCCATGCCGTACGTGTCAGCCGGCCTATGGTGTTACTACGTCGTTCAAACTAAGTTACCACCTGACCCCGTCACGTGATCTAAAATTGCGTTTAAAACTAACGTTTTATAGTGATTTAAAAGTCAGTCGTAATTAACACCTTCGGAGCTCAATGGTATTTTTGTTGTTGCCAGTTGAATTTTTATATTTTTCGGAATAAGTAATTAATTTCTCTGGAAACATACATATAAGTGCTCTTCATCAGAATTCTTGGACAAAGACATTTATTGGAAATTATTCGGAATTCTAAAGCCGGAATATTAATTTTAGCGATTCATCAAGGAACTGTTGACACGACAACAAAAAACATGTTATAGAAGACGTCATCGCCTGCCATCTTGGAACTTCATCGGGATTCGAACTTTGATTCATTTAGAACCTTTCAGTGATAGAACTTATATTATTAATTTTAGGATTAATTTTAGATTAGATTCACAAACTGTAAGTCCTTTTTCATATTTTTACCTTGTTTTCTAGGGAAATAAATTATTTTGTTAAATTTTGCAAAGCTTGTTGGCTTCACTCTTTTTTTGTTACTTTTGTACGACCCTAGACACGTAACAGAGAACAATGCATCCCAGATGCATTGAGAAGAAATGTGCAGGATCGGGCATATATACGTGCAGGGCAGTGTAACGAATGTTTTTACATACATCAGCCAGCAAAACCACATCAGTGCGCAGAAACGGATCGTGATAGTAATCCACATTTTTTGCATTTAGATGCTGAGCAAACCTTATTTGCGTGCACTTAACATTTTCCTGAAATACCCTCAGGTGACAGCGATGAATGAAACTCTTCAATCGGTGGCAGCTGAGTTTCAGCAAATGTGTGCCAGTCACTCATATACTCGTATAGATACATACATTTTCTCGTCACTAGGTCCAAGTTTTGGGAGCTAGCGCCCTGGGGCAATACCTACGAGTGTTTATGAAGTTTCCAACCGTTAGATTGCTCACTAACTTTCCCAAGGACGATGTCAAAAACTGTAATGAATCAATGAAATGTAGTTTTGTCCCACGCTAAACGTAATGTGTTTTCCATGTTGTTTTGAATAACACTTATTGCTGATTTTGATGCCATGTCTACTACTTGCGTTATTAAGTGACCGTCATACCGACGCAGATAATTTTTGTTTTCTTTGGGCAAATTCTCAACTTTATGTTAAATGATATAAGGGAGTTTCATCTTTCATTGAACCTCAGTGATGTTGAGAATGTTTTTACTCGGTTTCTAGCATTATTGTCTGCTCAGTTTTTCACTAATCCCACTACAGTAAAAGTCATGGTCAATGTGCAGTTGTTACATGCTAAATACATGCATGCAGCATCTGCATCCAAACTTCTTATATGCTTATTTTCTGTGTCGGTTAAGTAACCGGGCACGATTCTTTATCCATACTTAATTCGATACCTATTATTAACCCATCATATCACTCATCATGAACAAATCAATCTGAATTCGTCCATGTTGTCTATGTGTGGATAGTGCAAAATGTTATAAACCTTTATCCCATGTGAACACATTAACTGCGATACCAAGGTTAAGTGTTTCAAATTTGATCTGCGTGGCCTTGTAATCCTACACGTCAAATTCGATATTGCCAAAATTAAGCTTGCCCAGGTGATGCTGATATTCTCGATGCAGTTCTTTTCTGTCACTTGTCGGATATAACGCTATCAAAATTGTCCATTCAAAACATCTGTTGTCAAAATTCTTCACATTTATAACTGACCTTGGCGGAACCCACTTTGGTGTTGGAGTGTAACTGGATCCATAAAACGGTTTATATGTAGATAAATGTACCTGAACTTGGGCAAATCTTTCCAGAGCCGTTCTCTATCCTGGACTGGTGTATTTCTGCAACATTTGTAGAATCTGTTCAATGTCTTTACCAGTTTCGCCTTTGATGGCGATGGTGTCGCTACAGTTCAGCTATGGCTCTCAATAATTATGTCAGCCTTATTATTTGCATTCCATGCTGTTGTGGGCTTTGTTTCAGCTGAAGCTCGGTAGGCATGCTATATAAGGCAAAAGCCTTTTCTAATTAAGACATCTGTCAATGACTCGGTTTAATTTTTGTGTTCTATCATGTTATGTATATCTATATTTTTTTTTAACTCCTGGTACACGATTTTATTTAATTTTCGTAATTTTTATTCATGGTTGTAAACTGTAGAGTATATTTGTGTTATAAATTGTATACGTAACTTGAATCAGTTAAGAACGCAAAGAGCGTAGGCTCTATAAATAGAGGTTTACTTACGTGTTGACAATTAGTAACAATAATCGTAATAATAAGACTTAAAATGGAGCCTATGGCGTAGTTTCTCAGTGACTGATGGGTTATGGAAGTTTCGGGAATAATTATGTGGTTTTCCATTGGTTGCGCGATGTCACGTGAATGTGCTTAGTTCATCAAACAATAATAGTGTATGTTGTCACGTGGGGTCTATTGTGGAGCAAAGTTGCAGTATATGGTGTATAAAGGATAAAATTAAGCATTCAGTTTCATTCCGAGTCATTTACACTTATTATATTCTTGATGTAAATCTCTAGACATGTGTTATGTTGTAGTTAGATATTTGTCGAGAGGAAACCGTTTGTTTGGACTGTTCAGTAGTGATAGAAAGTGCTCATTATTTGGACTCTATTATTATTCTGGAACTGTTATAAATTATTCGAAAGAATTCTGGACCACGCCATCCTGACGACGTCACGGTTCTTGAAGGATCAATACATTTCCGGTATTGAAAATTATAAGGGAATTTTTAATCGTATAGGACTTTCATAAACCTTATAAGGACTAACTTGAATTCATTTAATTTAACTGTAAGTTCCTCTCACATTTTTCCTTTTTTACTTTAATAATTAAATTCTTTGTTAAGGTTTACAAAACTTATTGGTTTTGCCTCTTTTCTGTTACATAAGTTTGTGACCATAGAGTCGTAACAACCAGGATAAGGAACTGCAATCGCTACAGTCCAAGCTATTAATTTCTTTATTTCTTTATATGTTTTTGCAGTCACAAGTGTGTGTGTGTGTGTGTGTGTGTGTGTGTGTGTGCAATTCCAGGTATATGTGCAGTCACAAGCGTCTGTGTTTGCTCAATTGCAAATGTCTGTGCTAATCTGTGTTTACACCGGCGATAATGTTCACGAACAGAACCATATGGTCGGCAAAGTTGATTAAAGTGATTTGACTTTGAGGCTACATTTAAGACATGGTCGAACACTTGGACTAGTCCATAACACCATCAAATGTGCTTGGACCAGTCCATAACACCATCAAATGTGTTTTGCAGTAATCTTGCTCTCATATTCTGCCGCAGAGTTCATATTTTCCATGGTATACGCCTTCGAATTTGTTGCGTCCAGATGCTATTGAGCTAACTCATATATATTGATATATTAGTCTTGACGACAAGAAACATATCTTCATTTATCTTGATCTAAAATAGTACACAAGGGTCTTGTAAATAAACTGCATGTTATCTGAATACTCCTTAACAACTAAAGCCACAAACTTATGTAGAATGTACCTTAGGTCAATCGCGGCCTAAATAGAATTAAATCATCAATCGCTGAGTACTGAAACAACCCGCATAAAAACGTTTGAAACGTCCAGTTCAATGATTCTAAAAGTGCTGGAGCGTTTGTATATCTCAGATATGGTGTTTGCTTCTCTGATCCATCTGTATGCAGTTATCTGGCAGCAGTAGAAGAAAAGTCAATAGCTGGTGCATACTGTTATTATTAGCGTAGACGCACATGTGCAGAACACGTTTATCTTTTTCCTTCCATGTGAGACATTCTTGGAAATTGAGGGAAAACTTGCATACAGCAATGATACCAATTGCAATACCTGTCGGAATTTGTCAACAATGGTATTATGATTTTGTGTTAACAATGCACGTTATTCCATCCATGAACTGTCGGGTCCAGGGGGTGCAAAAGATGCAGCGTTAGGGGCTGTTGGATCTGCATCCGGGATGTAGCTGCAACAGGCGGATGGCGGCAGCATAGAGCATTGTGGACATGGTGTGTCTACAAAACATGTAAAGGCCTTTGATTACCAGAAACAAGTCACTGAATACCATCACGAATAGGTCTTCGATTATCCGGTACAACATGCAGAATGCCACGCGTCCATTGACCAGTGTTGATTTACTGTCGATGGCAAAAACAGTCGAGAATTTTTTTGGTGTCTTTGTACGAAATATACTTGCATCGATAGTGTCAAGCACACACAAAACCCGTATTGTCAAACTGGATTTGACAACCGGACCTGACACTCTATGGGTTGCGTACGTGGTAACACCTCAAAATCGTTTGACTTGTGACTAGTATGGACATGCTCCATCCTTTCAAATTGTCAATTACTTAATAAAAGGCACTAGCACCCTACGCGGAAGACAATCATTGTTTCATTAGACTATGTCAGTACAAACTCGGTTGGATGGTACCATATGTGGTTATCTTGTTGCTGAAGCGTTTCGCGATCTTGAGCGTTCATCACACCAGCAAACACCTGTCGATTTCCCATTAAATATGTTTAATATTATACAAATGTCTATTAACATTTAAGGAAGGTACTCAGCTCGACGACGGGGTACTGATGTAGATTTGAGCAGATTTACCACCAAAGCGGATTTATCGGAGTTTACTAGTCATATTGTTGACGTTGACCCAAGTGAGATTGTGATTTTTCAGTATCAAACTGGTAAACTGCAAACGTCTAAATTTGACATTCAAGATACTATTGTCAATTTAAAAGGTGCCGTCGCAAAGAGCATGGCTGAGATCAATGAAAACGGTGTAATTGGGCACTATGGCGTGTCGATTGCGCTTATCAAAGAATATTTCGAAGATACTAATGCTGTAACAAAAACATCCGAGAATGAAAAAATTGCAAACGTGCCCGCACTACCGCGTGTAGTAAATTCATTTGCAGCATACCCAAAACTGTTGATCAGCAAAGAATAGGAATGAATTTAATATAAATTAACAAATGTTCGAACTATTTTTGTTAACGTAAATGGTTTTTATAAAACCTAAATCTAACATCTTAACTAAGCGCGAGTCTGGATCGCATTTATTTATTTTATCCGGTTATGATATTGGATGGAGTCAATTGACAGCAATTGTAAATAGGCAGCCTGGTCCATGAATACTAATACGTAAAGAACCCGACACCGGTCTTCCAAAATTTTGCATATATACGACGCAGTATCGTTGATAGCTAAAGATGAGATTCGGTTTGAAGTATTTCGCGTTTATCCGGCAGAATACTTAACGGTCTTTGGTGTTTGTGTTTAAAATTGTTTTTATTATTATATATAAATATTGGATTCTGACCACTGAATCTACCGACGGGATGTTACACCAATTGACAGCGGATGCTAACATTGATGGTGGTTTTGTTAAACTTGTCAACGAATATCTACGTCTAGAGTTGACAGACCCTCATATACACTAAATAACCATCTCGAGATCAGCTTAAAATCATCGAACAGGCAAACGCCGTAATGATGACTCATCGCCAAATATCAAAACACGCCGGGGTTGTGTCTATAAAAAAAAATAAGTGGTATTCACTTCTGTATTCACCCAGGTTACATTCAACAATAAATATTTTCCACCACCTCAGTTGTGAAAAGAAGGATTTGGACTGTTATTCAACAAGGACGCACTTGTTCGGGTTACAGGTACTGCGCGAAGACGATGGTTAGAAGCAAACGGCTTAGGCGTAAACAGAGTGTTTTTAATCGAAGAAGGTGCAAGAGCCACAGAACGCACAACAGCCGGTACTTTATATATTCCTCAAGAAGATATTTTGTATAATTGTATGACACTTGTACCAAAACAACGGGTTAGAAGTGTGTGTGAGTATTGCACTTGGACGTGATGACTCAGGATAGAGTCTGCCTGTTGTGCAATTGTACATCGCGATGGTGTTATTAATAGTAGCATTATGATGGACCCTCAATGTTACCGACGTCGAAAAAATAACTGAACTGTTGCAACAGCTGCGAGATAAAGTTGCCAAGAGAACCACGCTGATAGTGAAATACGAGCTCGCATGTTTGGTCGTAGAATGTATTTGTGGTCTTGCTGCGGCAACAGCTGTTGGTTTTGGTGCGACTAAAGCCACAACAATACAATCATCATATACGCACCAATCTAAATTATTGTCGGAGATATATCTGTAGTAACTGGGGTCTCTGGTTGTGCTAACAAATTATTTCGATACCATTACATTCACGAATACGTGTCTATTCAGAACTGCTTGCAGTGACATAAAGTAGTCTCAACAGGATTAGTAAGTTGTATTCGGTGGTACTCGAGGATAAAATAATTAGCATGACCAAGTTTGAGATTGTGTTGGAAAATCAACACCTAACACAAATACGAAACCGCGTTAGTAGTAATACGTGCTATATAACGACAGGAGAATCCAATTTAAACTCTTTACCCATTCCTCTTCGCGTGTATATGTGTGTATGTTTGTGTGTTTGTTTGTTTTCTCCATCAACCCGTTTGTTGTATGTTTGTTTGTTGTACTTAGAATCTTAAAGGGATCATTTTTCTAGAGTGTCATCAAGTGCAATAGATCGTATATTGTTCGAGTTGACCTCAATCTGGCAAACCAGTATACTGAATGTGAATTCACGTATTGCTGTCTAGGCGTACGTATGGGTCATTAAATTCATTTTGCCCCAAGTTCCGATCTTTATCCTGAATAATCGCCAAGTGCAATATTCGCCGGCAAGTGCCACTCACCGCAAAGCGCATTTTGTCCCTAAGTGACACTTTTGTCCTGAAGGTCCGCCAAATACACTTCCTACCCCCAAGTACCGCTCTCATGTTAGTTCACGTTATGCCCCAAAATGTCATTCTATGTTAAATTCCGCTTGTCGCTCAAATGCCCTTTCCTTGTTAAATTTCCCTTGATGCTATTGTGTCTTTGTGTGCTTGTGTAAGTTTATGTTTAAAACTCCAAATTAAAACCCTTAATTATTCCCTTTGACACAATAAACCTTTAAATCCCATCAGCCCTTTTGAAACTATAAACCCTTTTGTTCCTCAAGTATCATTCCCATGTTAAATGCCCCTTGTAGCTGTAGAGGCCCTCCCATTTTAAATTTCCCTTGTCGATCTAGAGACCGTCCCCTGTTAAATTTCCCATACCAGTCTGTAGGCCCCCACATGTTAAATTCCCCTTGTCGTTCTAGAGGCCCTCCTGTCGCTATTGTAGCACATATTACTGCTCGTTTTGTGCAGACAATAAAACTCGAGTAAAACGTCTACCACAGTAGTGACAATGGCGGCTTTGCCGGTCGCTGCTCTGCTTCATTGCCTGACTCTAGCTGTTTACTTGGCCGCTTCACATTCGTGGATTATTATTGATGCCAATAGTCCATGGGTTGCAATACTGGTGTGGCTTGTGGGCAAAAGTCATGGCTGATAAAGGCTGTGACCAAGAAAAGTAATAATAGGAGCAAGAAAGCTAAAACCGGCATAATGACACTACTTTCTTTTAGAACAGAATCAATCGTTATTCATGCTGGACAACCCCTAACATAAAGTATGCCTTCGCCAGTACCATAAAAGTATGGCTTAAATAGGATCCTATAAGATGGCATATAAACACGTAACGTAATTTAGCGAGGTCATTTAGCGGTCCTAAGACAAAAATATATAGGAAATTTATGTCTCGTAATGTATTATTACCACTGGTAATACCTGTAGTAATAACTATGGAACTGACAAAAGTCACAATGCATGCAATAAATTCTTTTCAAATTTCGAATGATTTTGCTAACTATTACAATAATTTACACTAAAAATATGTACATCTCTCTCCATAAACAATAGGGTTATAATCTAACATGACACGGTTGACATCTGGGAAATAACTTTTATAAATTAAATAATGAAGGAAGCATTCACACAGGCTTTCCCAAATGTTATAAAATAGTATAATATTTTAATTGATTCTAGTGTGATGTGGTTTTTTCTGTTGTATGAATTAATATCCAACGATTACGTGCATAAGTCTATTTATAAATTGCACTTGAAAACAAATACTTATGTTCTCGTGACTTTTACGAATTTTTTTATTTTCAGATTCGTATGCTCATCTTACAGATACAGTTTCCCTTGAGGCAGAGGTTGTAGTTGTGTCGATTGAGTAAGTATCCATTCCCACTAGTCAAAGACTGTAGTTGTGTCTATACCCATTCCCGAGAGTCAGTGTCTACAGCTGTGTCAGTTGAGTATATATCTACCCCAACTAGTCAGAGGCTGGTGTTGATTCTATTGAGTAATATTTATTATTCCTAATTGTCAGAGGCTGTAGATATGTCTACTGAGTAACTACCAATTCCAAAGAGTCAGAGGCTGTAGTTGTATTTATTGATTAAATAACCATTCGCTCTAATCAGAAGTTGTAGTTGTGTCTATTGTGTAAATATCTATTCCCAATAGTAAGAGATTGCAGCTGCCTAAGTATCCATTCCCACTAGCCAGAGGTTGTGGTTGTGTCTATTAAGTAAATATCCATTCCCAAGACATAAGCTTCCGTTGTTTCTACTGGGTATACTTCCATTGCCAAGAGATAGAAGATGTAGTTGTATTTGTTGAGAGTAAATACACATTCCAAAGAATTAGAGGCTGCATTTTGTCAATTGAGGAAGTATCAATTCCCACTAGTCTGAGTCTATAGTTGTCTTTTGAGTAAATATAAATTCCCAAGAGTCAGAGGATGTAGGTGTATCTATTGAGTATATATCCATTCCCACTAGTCTGAGGTTACAGGTTTTGTCTATTGAGTAAGAAACCATTCTCACCAGTCAGAAGTTGTAGTGGTGTCAAATGAGTTAACATCCATTCCCAATAGTCAGAGGCTCTAGTGGTTTCTATTGAGTAAGTATCCATTCACACTTTTTACAAGCTGTAGTTGTTTCTTTTGAGTAAATATCCATTCTAACAATCAGAAGCTGTAGTTGTGTCGCTTGACTAAACATCCCTTCCCAGCAGTCAGGGGTTACAGTTGTGTCGCTTGACTAAACATCCTTTCCCAGCAGTCAGGGGTTATAGTTGTGTCGCTTGACTAAACATCCTTTCCCAGCAGTCAGGGGTTATAGTTGTGTCGCTTGACTAAACATCCTTTCCCAGCAGTCAGGGGTTATAGTTGTGTCTGTTGAATAAATATGCATTCTCAATAGTCAGCGGCTGTAGTTGTGTCTAGTATCTATCTCCACTGGTCAGATTTTGTAGTTATGTTCATTGAGTAAGCACCCATTCCCAATAGTCACAGGTTGTAGGTGTGTCTCTTGAGTTATTATTTATTCCCAAGGGTCAGAGGTTGTTGTTACGTCTATTTGAGTACATACCCATTTCCACTTGTCACAGTTGTATCTACTGAGTAAAAACCCATTCCCATGGGTCAGAGGCTATATTTGTGTCTGTTGGGTAAGAATTCATTCCAACAAGTCAGAGGTTCTGGATGTGTATATTGACTAAATATCCATTCCCAAAGATCAGAGGCAGTAGCTGTTTCTATTGAGTAAGTGTCCACTCCCACTATTCAGAGGCTGTAGCTGTTTCTATTGAGTAAGTATTCACTCCCACTATTCATAGGCTGTAGTTACGTCTATTGTGCTAATATGTATTCCCACGAGTCACAGGCTGTAGTTGTGTCCATTGAGTAGATATCTATTCCCACTAGTTAAGGTATTAGTTGGGTCCATTAAGTAAACATATATTCCCAAGAGTCAGAAGCTGTAGTTGTGTCTATTGATAAAGTATAAATTCCAGTAAGTCAAATGTTGTAGTTGTGTCTAATGAGTAAGCATCTATGTCTGTAATTAAGTGGGCATTAATTTTGGTACCAATATAGAAGGATGAAGAGATAGGTGGTATTTGGCAGATATCATTGTGTTACAAGATATACATATCGTTTCAGAAATAGACGGTGAAAATAACACACCTTTATTTCTGTAGCAAAATAATACAAATCGTGATCTGATCCACCTTACTTGCTTACCACCCACCCACCCACCCACCCCCAAAAAAACAAAAAAACAAAAAAAATACATCGGTGGGGAAACAACAACTATTTCATTTCCTCTTTTCCTATCAAAAGTGAGATTTTCATTTCAGATATAGATTGGCTCCGGAGCACATGTATCCAGTTCCTTTAGACGACTGTGTAAAAGCTACCAAGTTTTTCCTCAAGAACGCCCAACAATATGGTGTAGACGCGAACCGGATAGGAATCGCAGGTTTCGTTTCCTTTACTTGAACAACCCGTTTATATAGCACCGTAATGTAGAGTCTTGGCTGATTTAAACACTTTAAATAACCAAAGTTATCATTTGCAATAATACAGTAACAATCCAGGGGTTTTACTTGACCGAGCGATGTCAAACCCTGGTGCGATTTCGCTAGAAGTCATAAGTTTCCCTTAATTCCAAAGATTTCCATATAATTTCTGTTGTAAATTAGAAAGCCCAACGTGTCCATTCTATAAATAATTATACTCTGATTAATACAAGACCACAGATCTCACAAATTTCCAATTGACTATCAACCGCACATCTGCATGGTTTCTCATCATTAACTTTCCGTACCGTCAGCAGTTCACGCCGTAAAACTTTACAACTCCCCCAAATACAGGGAAATGCTTTTACTATGCCACCTTAGGCCAGACAACTCATGGTTTTAAACCACATTTAGCCCATAAAAGTGTAACACATTTTGCCACCACGGCAACATAAACGGTACCTGCCGACGAAAGAACAGTCCCATCTTGTTTATTCCATTGGGTAATATACCAGTCACCAAGTTTAGATACTTCACCTGGAGTCACACGATCAACGTACACAACTAGATTTTAAAAGGGACTCTTGAACTCAGGGACAGTCATGCGGCTATAACCTGAATTCACCAAAAGTAAACCATGGCATCATGGTGACTCTCTAACACTTCACTCCGTGACGTTTGCACCTAGTAATTGGCTAATTTTGGTTGGATTTTTTTTTTTAACGTAGCTTTAACAATTTTTCAGTCATATCGCTACGATGCCTGCAGAGTGGCAGTTTATAGTGATGTCTAGCATTGGGGCCTCAAGCCGCAGACATGTAGCATGATGTCCTACCCATTCACATTATTCTGACACCAGGCCGACCAGTCCTAACACTAACCTCTTAGTGCTGAGCGCCAAGCGAGGCAGCTGTTAGTACCATTTTTTTTTGGGGGGGGGCCGAGTGGCCGAGTGGTCTAAAGCGCTCTCCGTTACGGATCATTGCCATCTCACCTCTGTCCGCGTGGGTTCGAGTCTAGGATTCAGCGAATGTGGATAAGTGAGAAAGCTTGCCAGTAGCTTCTCGTGGGTCGGTGGTTCTTTCCGGGGATTTCCCGGTTTCTTCCTCCACCATTAATACTGGCCGCCATGTATAGCTATCGTGTCCTGAAAAATGGTGTTAAGCCACACAACAACAACAACAATAACCGTACCATTTTTATAAGTGTTACGTGTTTTGGCTCGTACAAAAGTAACAAAAAAGGGTGAAGCCAACAAAATTTGTAAAATTTAACAAAAGAATTTATTTCCCTAGAAAACAAGGTAAAATAAGAAAAAGGACTTACGGTTTATGAATCTAATCCAAAATTAATCCTAGAATTAATAAAAATAAGTCCTATCAATAAAAAGTCCTAAGTGAATCACAGTTCTAATCCCGATGAAGTTACAAGATGGAAGGCGATGACGTCTTCAATAACCTGCTTTGCCCAGACGTGTCAACATTTCCTTATTGAATCACCAAGAATAATATTCCAGATTGGAATTCCAAATAATTTCCAAAAAATGTCTTTGTCCAAGAATTCTGATGAGCACTAGTAATTTCCAAGAAAAATAAATTACTTTAAATTGAATTTAAAATAAAAATTCAACTCAAACTGGTCACAACAAAACCACTTTGAGCTCCAAAGGTTAAAAGCAAGACTGGCCACAATCACTATAATAACGTGTGTTTTAATTCTAACTAAAACGCAAAACTGATCATTTGATAGGGTCACGTGATCACTTCCTTCTAACGCTATGTACGGCTTTGTCTCTGCTAAATGAATCTTACTATAAGATTCAATAATAAAAAAAAGTTGTTTAATACAAACTCGAAACTGGCTCGGAATCTAGGTCACCAAAAGATACAATGTTTCTACTAATGCTTGTTTAACAGGTTTCACAGAACTGAACTGAATTTTCTGTAAAAAATATCATATCCAGTGAATAAAGTGAATCATTACAATAACATGACCTGAAATAAAAATAAAATAAAAAAATTTAAAACTAACAATTTAATTTTACATATTAGTCATGTACATAACAATAAGTCTTTGGTATGACTCGGCCGGGGATCGAACCCACGACCTCTCGCATCCGAGGCGGGTGCTCTAACCACTAGGCCATCAGAGCGGTCTAGTAATTGCCTAAATATTTCGGGCTGAGGAATATTTCCACAGGACTAAGTTCCCATCATCAAACAAGTAATCATAAAAATCTAAGAATTCCTTAAAACGACCAAAATGCACATGCTCCAAATTTAATACAATGCCTTACAAATCTTTCACAATTTATACCATGTGAGCTATTTTCAGCATTTAATAAATAAAAACCTATGTCACTGCAATAAGTTCAAGAGGTTCAATACTGGGACTATAAATTAATCCAGAATAATATAAAATCTGACCGATTTACAAAATATTATTTAGGTATACATTGTGAGGTTAAGGCGTAACTTAATCAGTGCATCTCTCTCTCTCTCTCTCTCTCTCTCTCTCTCTCTCTCTCTCTCTCTCTCTCTCTCTCTCCTCCCTCCCCCCAAGTATGGCAGCATTGAATAAGAACGCGTAAGATTGATCTGCGAGATCTAATTAAAGCACAACAGTAAGTGCAGTCCAGTAAGTATGCGTGTATGGTAATAAATTTCACGACAAGCAGGATCTTTTCATTGGAATTTAGCAGACACTTATATGTCTATGAGATCTATTGTGAGCGATACACTTGCACTAAATAATGGGTATTTTTTGCCAGTCTTGACCCAACAATGTGGGTTGGTGTTTAAGGCATGCAGAGATATTAAGTAGATACGCTTCTCATCCATTTATAGCATCATTTATCATACACTGAAATTAAAATAGAAAATAAGCATCCTGTTAAAAATAACGCCATTTATCTATGCCTTCTCTTTTTCTCCATTCTTGCACAAATTCCATTTGAATAAACATGACATTATTTGGCTTATATATACTTACGAATATCTAGTATGCGTATAAATAAATAAAAGAAATCACATTTTTTTCAAAAAACGCTGACGATGTATGCGCTGTGTTTATTTTATTCTTTGCAATAATAATCCTAGATTCTAATATTAATTTGTAGGTGATAGTGCCGGCGGTAATCTTGCGATGTCGGTTGCTCTCAGGCTATCTGAAGAACTGGATTCCCCTAAATTGGTGGCACAAGGTTTGATTTACCCTGTACTGCAGGGTATTAACTTCCTGCTTCCTTCGTACATACAGAACAGTAATGGTCCAGCCTTCATAACAGGGGACACAATGGCGGAATATTTCCTCTCATACATGATCGGCGACTGGAAATATCAGTCTCATTTCTTGACCAATAACCACACATCTCCCGCTATTAAACAATCCGAATATGCGAGATACGTCAGCCATGAACTGTTGCCGGACGAATTCCAAGCCATCCTTGAAGATGACTACGGCGACAATTATGGCGATGAGGATGTATCGGAAAAATTAGAACGTTATCTCCTTGACTCAAACTTTGCACCTTTAATGGCAACAGACGGTGCTCTTGCAAAGCTTCCTCCAACATGCTTAGTGACGACTAACTTTGACGTGTTACGAGACGATGGATTTTTGTTAGAGAAAAGATTGAAACGATGGGAAGGGAGGTAACTCATCAATACTACCCTGGGTATGAGCACGGTTTTCTTATGCACTTGGCCATGTACGATGGAAGTCTGCCAGCAGTTCAGAGATTTTGTAAATGCATGTTGAATTACATTAAAAGCTAATGGCAATGCTTTTCTGTTTAAAATATATTTTAACAGTTAAACACCGCAGTTTTTTTACTCTGACTTGTGATAACATACTCTCCAACATGTTTTAATATTTTAGTAGTTCAGAATATTATGTAAAGCTGTATTCAGTTTTCAGCTATTATTATTCTTTCCCTGGTAGCAATGCGTCTTTCTTAACCTTTTTTAACTCCCACCCCCACCACATGGCAAAATTAATACACTGGACTGATCGTCCTTTACCAAATCATGATAACAAGTATGAAAAAACGACTTGACATAAATAGAACGTTAGGATAATATCCACCTGTAGATGAGCTAATAAGATGTTTGCAACATTTAAGCGTCTATCTTTTTGGAGGGGTGTTGGTGAGGTGTGAATACTGTATTGTATGTTGGTGAGGTGTGAATACTTTTTGGTGTGTTTGTGAGGTGTGAATACTGTGTGGCTGTTTGTGAGGTGTGAATACTGTATGGTGTGCTGGTGATGTATGAATACTATATGGTCTGTTTGTGATGTGTGAATACTGTGTGGTGTGTTTGTGAGGTGTGAATACTGTGTTGTGTTTGTGAGGTGTGAATACTGTGTGGTCTGTTTGTGAGGCGTGATTACTGTGTGGTAAGTAGTAGGTAAAATGGAGGTTTCTGGCTCAGGGACCCTATTTCCCCATCACAAAGACCGCCATTTTCCTCAAAACAAATACAAATACCACCCAGATCACCATCAGGTCATCAAAAATGATTTTTAAGATAATGGATGATTCTGGCTCAGAGACCCTATCTCTCTGACCCAGAGACCAAACAAATACAAGGACACATTTTTAAACCCACCCCGACCAAGCCATTGTTTGAGATTATTTTATTTCTATAGTTTAGACAAAAATTCAGACAACCTCATCACCTATTATCAGTGTTTCAACTGTGGATATCAGAAATATTTTATCATCAGGATGGTAAAGACAGAACTTTATTCTGTCGCTTACACAACGACGACACTCAAATAAATCTTTCATTTCTAGTTTATTAAGAAGATATTTTTTGTCAATAGAAAATACTTTTAACCGATCAAGATCAATAGTAAGTTTACTATATTTTTGTTGACTGACTGGATAATGAAAGTTATTAAATTCTGCTGAGTATTCCTGGCTTAATTTCTCAAGATAATTGAAATACTCACTGTTGCCACGTTTGATAAGTGAAAGTTTTGTCTTGTCACGGCCATTGAAACATATTCCTGATGTTTCGTTGCTAATTTTAACTGTCAACTGTCTATCATTAGATATTTGATCTTGCTATTGTTGCTATTTGTCACTGTCACATTTTCGAACATTATTTCTACAGTTTAGGTAAATTTTCATAGTTAGTCGGATAATATAATGTCAAATATAGATTTATAGCAGGCGCTTACGCCAGCGACTTCGTCAGATGAAAAGATAATATCAAGTATAGATTTATCGTCGGAACGACAGTGCCCAAATGCAAACGTATCTATTCCGTTTACGCAATAACGTTTGTCGTCAAAACTACTTAGCCCACGTTTGATAATAACATCTATTTCAAGTTTATGGTGATTTGTTCGAATAGCCATTGCTCTTATAAAACTAACACCTCCATCAAGTGCATATTTATAATCATCAGCTCGATAAATTTTTTAACAAAATCGCGAGGTAAACCTTTTGCTTTTTTGTTATTTTATTATTGTCTAGCAACACGGCGTACATTTTACCGCGCAATCCAATAAACTATTTGATAATATGTGAATTCATTTCGTCGTTAAACTTATCAATAACCTTTTTATTTGTATCATCATGAAATTTACTATCGCAAGGATAATCGGAAATGTCAAACAGATGTTGGCTATCAAAGATATCCTGATAGACATCCTCGCTCTCTACTTCATAAACAAGCGAGTCAGTATCGGTAAGCAATAGTTTATTTGACGGCCACTGCTTCTTAACAAAATTATAATGAAAATCGTACATGATCGACGAATCAAGTACAGAAGCTATAACATAAATCGAATTATTCAGTTTCAAATTTGTTTTTCTTCGTTCTACTGCGACAAGATTCTCACTAAAAATTGTCATGCTGACAAATATCATCGTCTGACACAAGTTTGTTTCGGCGGTTGATATCATTTACTAGCTAGCTCGATGTTTACTCGCTTTCTAATATTTTCTATTGTTTTCCCAAAGATGGAGTTGTTTATAAGCTTAAAGAAGTTTCTCGAAATCAGTTTTCGCTACAGCTCTCTTTGAGATGTTTGAACTGATATAACCTCTCATCCACGGCGAGTGATTGAATTTTAACACACGATGAACTTTCCTCAACAGAAGACCAGCATCTACTGCTTGTTTTAAAACTTTATAGTGCAAAACATAATTTCAAGTAAATTTGGAACGAGCTTATTTACCATAGAATATTTTCGGCGATGCTATTGCTTGTTGTTTCTGAGATAACAAACTATATTCGAGTATCATTGATTCCGCAGAGAACAGATAATCGTTTTGTAAATCTTGTAACGAAGTAGGATAGTCAAGATCAACTTCAACAAAATATGATACATCGTCAGGAATCTTTTTTCTGTCTCAGCCATAAATTGGTTAGGTGTAATCCAACGAAATCCACCAAACGTCATTCGTTCTGTCATTGCATAACCATAAAGTTTATTAACATAGAGATAAATAATATACTTCGATGGAAGCTCAGGATTATACTCTTTCATTTTTTTGTTGTTTGCTTTAGAATATTTCTTTGTTATTACGCTAATATCGCCTCTGATACCTTTTTCAATAAAGTTAAACATGTCAACATCTGTTAGTATTTCTAACTCTGCCTTACTAAACTTTCACAGAGCATCCCACGATAACCCAGGAGCAGAGTAATACCAGCAAGGATCTAGTCCATAGTTATTATAGCTCAGTTTTCAAAAGCTTTCAAATACATCTGCCAGCAATAATACATCCGTTTTCAAATACAAATCATGATAATCACCAAATGTCTTACAATCAAATTCTTTCCAAATATCTTGTGCATATTTGTACTGGTCATCAGTTATAGTTTTGCTTTTTAAGCTGCTAGTAAAATTTATCCTTGTCGGGCAAAGAAGTCTCATCAAATTTACTCCAATTGTCGAGATACTTGTATGGAAATGCTCCTTTTTTGTTAGCAAACTTGCTTTATTGCACCGAAACAATCTTGTAGGTTATAAAACTCGCTATATTCTTTCACCAGCTCATCTAAAGTCGCCATAAACTGTAGGCTGTCGATAAACGCAACTTATCTAAAGTAACTGACATATACTTTTCAAAATTATTTGGGATACACTTGATTACGTTATCGAGTTTTAAACGAGACGTTATTTTAGGATCACCCAAAGCTTCTACAATAATATGACTGTTATATCCTCGGAAATTGTGAAGAACAACTGGAATAAAATCTGGAGCATGAAACTTTAGATTACACTTGTCGTGAGCAGCTCCACGATATTGTCCTGTCAAATGACAATGATCACGTACTTTTTCATTACCAGGTGCGAGCGATGCAAGTGTATCAAATCCCTGTTCACAAATATGACAAAATTGTGCTTGTTCGTGATCCGATTCTTGTCGAGCTGTCAGTTTTATCATTGAAGTTGTTTGTCTGAAACGTCTAAATATATCATCAACCAAACAGATGGATTAGGTGCGGTTACTCCGTCATTGCGAAATATTTTAATCGCTTTGGATAAACTCGGATCAACACAACAAACTATCTTGTACGCGACTCCGCATGGAACATGATTCTGAGTTTTTCTTGTGCTTGATTGGTTAGGATTATTTTCATTGTCAGAGCAACCGTGTAAACAACGACAACAGAAGTACTTCTTATTTTACTTTTTTTTTTTTTTTTTTGTGTTTTTTTTTTTTTTACTTTACTGTCTACCAACAAGTCCTTTGAAATTTTTGATCCAAACATAATGACATTTATAAAACAGCAGGTTTATTGTCGATTGCGAGGCTTTTTCAGAAATATATCTTGGATAGAGGTTTTCATGCTCGTCAAGACCAAATATGCTAACAGAAATATTAGTTTGCTTTTCAAACATTGGTTTTTGATTTTCTGTAACTGGAAAGTCAATTACAGTAAAATTTAAATTTGTAACTGACTAAAATACTTCTCAAGACGATCAGCGTTTTTGTTCTGCAGGAAACATCCCAGAATGAATGGCCCAATGAAAGCACCTCTCATCAAGGTTTTTTGCGTGAATACAGCATTTTTGTACTGTATTTTTTGTGGCAGGTCAATATATGAACTACCGCGTAATACATTATATTTCAATGTGTGAAATAAAATTTTAGTAATCATCTCAAACTTCCAACCAGAACCTGATTCGGTGAATTCTTCTATCTTTTTCCAAATTTTCTGGTGTATTTTATCGACATCTGCCGGAGGAACATAATACAGTAATAACCACAAGCGGATGGCCCGATTGGTTGTTGTTGATTAGATGAGTAATTGATTTTTTTTTTTTTAATTTTTAAAAATATATTTTTTTATAAGATCACTCGGAGGAAGTCCGAACGAATCAAAATAATTATTACCGTAAACATCGACCCTGTGAGTACCTGATCCATCATTGAAATTTTGTATCTTTACAACCCCTGAACCACCTGCTGTTACATTACATAATTCGTCTTTGGAATACACTGCGTGGAATCCTTTTTCGGCGACGAAGTCGTCGGACTTTAATTTTTCAAGTATATCAAAATTACTCAACGGCGTCTGGTCCCCGGTAAAGTCATTCAGCGTCCGATTCCTAACAGATTCGGAAGTAGACTGCCCTCTAATCACGCTAAAAGTGGAGCGAAAGGAATAACACATCCTTGTTTTGTTTTTCTCGGCGACTTTGTCGTTGACGGCTTCGTCGTTGGCGAACGCTTTGTCGCCGTTTTTTTTTTTTTTAGTTTTTGACGATTTTGTTTTTCTAGCTGGCATTTTATTTTTTATTGTCACATAAAAGTACAATGTCAATGTCAACGTCAACAACGAAGTTGTCGTTGTCAAAGATAGATTTGTTTGATTCCATCGCCGGAGACACCGTCTCCGGATACTGCTCCTGATGATGCTGCTAGTCCTAGTAGTCCTAGCACAGGTAAAACTTTTGGTATTCCGCTAGCTATCACAGAAGTGCTGGTCCAAGATAGCCGCCTTGTTTCGCCATTGCTGTTACTTGTGCAACAGATAGCTTAAGAACAAACGGTTTACCATGATTAAGTTTATTGATTTGTTATTGCGTCAACATTACTTTGATTGTTGTCTTATTCGTCGTTGTCAACGACTCTGACGACGGAGATAACTTTAAGGAAACATAGAGGTATTTAGCTATTGCTGCTAATAATGTTTCAGCTTGACCTTGAATCAGGTATATTTCTTTAGTTGTGTATTCGGTTTTCATTATATTTTATTTTGTTGGATTAAACTTGTACAATCATCCTACATTTTACCGCGTAAATTGTCAAGAATCTATCGTTGGACACAAGAGTAAATACGTTAAACTAAGTTGCTGAAACGACTCCAAGCGTCCAAGTTACTTGTATTTCCGCGATTGAATTAATTATTCGATCGTAGTGTTTTGATAGGTCAAAGAAAAAGATCGGATAAATCGTACCAAATTCTTCAATATTAATCTGTGATCCGCTGTCAGCGTCTTGGTATTTTTCCATTGCTTCCATCAGGTACATATATGCATTTGTAATATTTTACCACCGCCTTCTGTAAAATTACATTCGATCGCTCGTTCTGGGTATTGTTTCGAGTTTATTCTGACGAATATTCTTCTAACGTCAGCGTTATCGAAAACGGCGTTATTTTGTAGTTGATTACCACGTCGGGCTGTTTGCTGAAAACAACAAATACGCGCCTTAGCAATTGTTCACTCGGACTCGCTGTAATGCGCCACGTGTAATGATTGAGTTGGGAACATTTGCTTGATATATTTTATGCTGGATAAAATAAATATTTTTGTATATGCTTCCAACATTGCAATAATCTCACCAGACTTAGTCATTGATAGAACAAATCGAGGCATATGCAGCGCTAATTTCGTAATCACAAACTGTAAATCTGCTCCACCAGCTGTAATAAGACAATCAGCTTGGTCTGCTCGTTCTAAAATAAGAGTGTGTTTCAACCCACGAAATACTTTATGATAGCCGCGAAAAATCCAAATATTGTACTCAGCAGTAAACATCATTGTTATTTGTTGTCATACTGCCACAAGCGCTTTTCGTTTGATATATCCCTCGTTATATCTTTTGTTACGTGTGCTAACAACACCTTTATTAAATCTAACATAGCTTCTGCATCTGCGTCTGCACCTGGCGGTGTTATACCAAGATTATTACACGCTTGTGTTAGTAAGTTTCTCACAGCGTTTACATCTGCCGCTGCACGTGGTGGATCTATACCAAATTTTGTAGCAATTGCAATAAGAAAGTTTCTAACGATCACTAGATCTGCAGCAGCGTCATTGCCGTGCACAAGAACACCACCCGAAATGAATTCGCCTGAAACAGCTAAACCAAGTCCAGTATCCTTGATCCACATCATATTTGTTGCGATTGATCTCGAATAATCTTCGCTAAACGAAACATTTAATATTGTACTTGCAACTGGTAACCACGTCGAAATATCTTCCACGGTTTGATTTGCTAATAGATATCGTTCACTTTTAAACAAACTCCAGCCAATGTTTACAAGTGAAATTTCTGTGCCTCCTGCAATGTCACCATCAGCTGTTGTAAATAGGTTGCCACGAACTTCCAGCATCGCCTTATGTGGTAATAAAAACACATCTTCGTCCCTGGTATTAAAATTTCTCTGACCAGTTTTATTTGGATCGTTCGAGTTATTGTCGAGATATTCGATATACGCAAATTCTGTTACTGTATCGTCGGTATCATATCCTTCACCAAGATCAAGATAACTTTTAACTGACATTATTTTATAATCGCCAAACAAAATCATTTGGCACAAAATTGCGACGTGCTTTACACGCTGGGCACAAAATTGCTACATCTGAGGAAAATCTAATTTTTGGGTTGTTTTATTTACTAGCTTGCTTATTATTTCTTCATCACGTGGTGATCGTCATATTTTT
>JAECUM010052130.1:0-16553 GCA_016617855.1 Megalonaias nervosa | reverse complement strand
ATATATTGTATATTTCTATAAGAGAAAGTCATTAAAAATAAAGAAATGAACATAGCATGAACATACCGAAGAGAGTAAAGAGAACTGAACTGGGTTTTATACATATAGCTGGACCAGATAACTACTGACGATCGGTAAAACATTCAAATCGTCCTCCAGGGCGCCGCTGAACGTTCTATGAGACATAAACCATAGAATGTGCCTCTCGCGTTATAAATGCAAAACCTTTATATATGAACAGTTTTCCGAAATTATACTTTAATTGCTCTCCCTACACAACACATTTATAGATTTTCTTTATAATTTTACACATAGATATCTCATGAAAATCGTTTATGTTTTAATTTCACTCGAGCTAGCAGTTAACAAAATCCAAAGCCTACAAGTAAAATTCTTATTTTCTTTTTAAATTTTTTATTTTACAAATTTGTCTTTATGTAAAGTTTTGGAGTAATATATCAAAAGGATATAGGTTTCTATTTGACTTTCATAGCTCATCGTACATAGATCCAAGCATCCATACATCCTACCCACAATCCTTTGATCCATCCAACCATACGCATGAACAAAATGCTATGCTTTTGACTTTTTGGGACCAAAATGGCAATAAAAACGTTTAATAATTCACAATGCTATTTAGATAGTGACGTATTTGTATTTCAACGCACCATGTTATTCCTGTCTCTTTCACCTCTTCTTGTACAACAAGAAAATCAGTGCTCATCGAAAAGAAGAAGAAGCCATTAAATTCACAGACAGAGAGTGATTTATCATATGTATACACTTCAGTAATTTGAATAAATACATTATCATTATTATATGTCTCGCTGCAAAGAACATCCGGGATATATGAAATCGCGGATACAATCCATAGTCGTCGGGGAGTTTATATCTCAGCCTAGATCAAATTTAATGTCAGGACATAAAAAGCCAGACCAAAAAAAGAAAAAAAATTGCACACGATTTAAGGTTTATTTCTGTTATTGTTTATATATCAAAGGGATATGTTGAAAAACTAACAAAATTATGTCATATTAGAATGCAAAGACGCATTTATCCATCCACCGGAAAAATATTTCTAACACATACATAAATACAGACAGAAAGACTTCACCGAATATCATGTCAGACACTAAAACATGCTCTTCAAAGAAAAACGGTACAGGATCAACTTTTAAATTATAAATTTATGTTTGCTACTATTTTCTACCTAAAAGCATATACTAGACTCGAATCAACACCATTACAATCATGACGAAATCTCGAAAAATGTTCTTTATCTGATAAACACAGTAATGTTTGCTGAAGTTAACCTAAAACCTATTTGAAGAGTTAAAATATAATCGTAATAGATGCATTCTGTCTTTCTACAAGAAAATGTTTAAGCATGTTAAAATGTATTGACCTTTCTCTGCTCAACAAATTGATTCAACATGATATTATAAAGGCTTCAAACTTGAAATAGTATATATTCTGAGTAACGTTAAGCAATCACACACATGTATTCTTTCTTGCTTTATTCTCCATGATGCAGTTTACATACATTACATGGACCCTTTTTGTCATTTAAGCAATTTAGTAATAACTTGATCATATCCTGTCTTGCATCTTCTCCCACGACATTTAACATTTTTTTTTTTTTTTTTATGTTCAAAATCATTTTTTGACTTGAATTAAATTTTGTGTAACATTTTCTCTTAGCAAGAATATATAGTTCTGTGTATCTGTTTGATAAAGCGAGAGAGAAAGTGAGTTAGAAAATTTCTAAAACTCTGTTATGGCTTAGACTTTCTGAATAAATATCTACAGTTGAATGATATGGTTTGTAATGTCACTGGATAATGATATTGCAACGAAGACTTTGATATTAGACGCAGTCAAATCTATACTTTATAATAAAAATGATTAAAAGCGCTTGATACGGGAGCATTGAATCTCCAATAGAGAAACCATGGATAATGCATTAAACGTTCATGGTTTCCCCGAGTACCTTCTCTCGCTTTAGGTTTTGATCTCTTTGGGGCATATTCCGAAATACCCTGGCTACTTCTGTGAAACAAAACTATGTCTCAGAAGTATATCTGCGCAGTAATTTACAGAAAAATTATAAAATTGTATATTTTGTTTGCTAGAAATTTCTCGGCAAAAGAGGAAACCAAACTCCTGGTTATTTCTACGATTAAATTGACTTTATGATTGACCGAGATGCGACGAAAAACAGCCTGATCATTCCTTACTTTCGGCTAATCCTTGTTTCGTAACTACAAAGTAGTCCGAATGGGGGCATATTTCGAACAACCCTGGCTATTTCTGCGGCACAAAATTATGTCTCAGAAGTATATTGGCGCAGTAATTTACGGAAAAAATATACAATTATATATTTTGTTTGCTAGAAATTTATCGGCAAAAGAAGAAGGCAAAATCATGGTATTTCTACGATTAAATTGACCGAGATGTTACGAAAAAATTGTCTGCTCATTCCTTCCTTTTCGACCAATCCTTATTTTGAAACTAGCTAAGTAGTCCGAATGGCAGCTATCGACATACCTCCGAGCTTCAATCCGTAGGATTGACCTCGAAGGTACTAATGATTAGGGTCTAGTAGCAAAATGCATGGAGGGTTTTGGATTACAATAACTGTAGCAGAGTTTTAAATGGAAGAAATTAGGCCAACGAAAACACAAAGATTTTAAGTATCTCTTCATTCTGCCGCTAAATGAGGAAATATGATACACAAAATATATCAATTGACATACTTGTTACATATAGGCAGAAATACTGGATGAAGCAACTAATTATTTTCTCCATCCCTATGACTTGATAATAATGGCTAAACTGCATGAACTGGACAGAAATATCTACATCACAGATACATCTGAATTGGATATCTAAAGACTCAATCATTATGCCCATACGATTTGTAACAATTAAATTTGCAATTAAAACAGAACAGCCGCATCGATAATTAGAAGCACTTGACACTCCTACCTTGAGAAACATTGTAGAGTAAATTAGAGAACTCAAATTTGACACCTCTACTTAAGACGTAGAGATAACAAACTATGAACGCTTTTGTATTGATGACTTCAAAATACCTAATTATTTCCCCTCTATTCATTAGAGCAAGACCGGTGTATTTCCTCTTTTTGACGAGATTATTACGGCCCTGTGATTAATGACAGCTCATAAACCTTTTGAACACAGTGAATAAACACACCTCTGAAACGACACGATTTTACACATAATTAACCCCGCGTACTGTCGGAGTTTTCAAAGTCGTGTTTGATTATTGCAAATTACAGATTTTGGAAAAACTTAGAACGCATGGAACGGTATAGAAAAGTCTTATGAATGGAGCCGTGCTGAGTTTAGGACGTTGTGGGCAAGTCGAGAATGACGTACATTTTCTCTTGCCGTTCATACAAGGTGTCAATACACTGTATGGGACACAACAAATCAGTGATAGCCAATTGCCTACCGGTGGACTTCCTATTCATCATGTTCAATAGGAGGTGAAAGAGAACGGGACATAATAGCATAGCGTCAAGAGAAATAACAAATTTGTGTGAATAGATGATAGCTTACACAAATTAGACAGGTCTATAACTTATCTGCAGAGACTGGAAGAAGCCTTTGGGCAAAGAACACGTGGTCTTTATTGAGATGGTACGGTCTATGGAACCTAAGTTACAAGTTAGACCAGTGAATTAAAAACTACACTCAACACTACCCGAATATTAAATTTAATTCGAAATGTATGTTGGCTTTTTATATACATGTGTGTGTGTGTGTGTGTGTGTGTGTGTGTGTGTGTGTGTGTGTGTGTGTGTGTGTGTGTGTTAGATACAATAACCTGCGCCAACTGAAGTTTTACAAAAGTAAGAAAACCGTATAATTGTTGAATGAGAACTGTATATCTGTTTCGCTATAAAAACAAACATTTTTATATCTGATGTCAGTATGATGGATGAATTGTCGCCAGAAAACGTACTTTGTCAAATAATAAAACATGGTTCACAATATTCTTGAATTTGTTTCAGCCACAGTGCTTAAACACATAAGCCCTGCGTGTGCTTGGGACAAGACGCATAAGCCCTGCGTGTGCTTGGGACAAGACGCATAAGCCCTGCGTGTGCTTGGGACAAGACGCTTAATTCGCCTTTGGTTATTGATGGGTCGTTTGAGGGACTTTGGCTGGAGCGAAATTAAGTTTATTGTTTTCAACAATAGTTTTAGAAAACTACTTTTAAAATGAGACGAATATTTTTTCATTATGGAAACTATATGAAGCATTTCACTCAGACGGTGTTTTTCACTTTTTAATACACGAATAACGTTAAGCAACATTTCGTTTTACGTAAGAGGTGATTTTATCATAAACGCAATAACGCAGATTGCAAAATAGAAATAAAATTAATAGGCAATCTTTTTCTATGCAACCTAGGTTACAAGTCAGATCAGTGAATTAAAAACTACACTCAACACTAACTGAATATTAAATTTAATTCAAAATGTATGTGGGCTTTTATCTACACGTGTGTGTGTGTGTGTGTGTGTGTGTGTGTGTGTGTGTGTGTGTTAGATATAGTAACCTGCGCCAAGTGATGTTTTACAAAGTAAGAAAACCGTATAATTGTTGAATGAGAACTGTATATCTGTTTCGCTATAAAACCAAACATTTTTATATCTGAAGTCAGTTTGATGGGTGAATTGTCGAAAGAAAACGTACTTTGTCAAATAATAAAACATGGTTCACAATATTCTTGAATTTGTTTCAGCCACTGAGCTTAAACACATAAGCCCTGCGTGTGCTTGGGACAAGACGCATAAGCCCTGCGTGTGCTTGGGACAAGACACTTAATTCGCCTTTGGTTACTGATGGGTCGTTTGAGGGACTTTGGCTGGAGCGAAATTAAGTTTATTGTTTTCAACAATAGTTTTAGAAAACTACTTTTAAATTGAGACGAATATTTTTTTTTTTTCATTATGGAAACTATATGAAGCATTTCACTGAATAGGTGTTTTTTACTTTTTAATACACGAATAACGTTAAGCAACATTTCGTTTTACGTAAGAGGTGATTTTATCATAAACACAATAACGCAGATTGCAAAATAGAAATAAAATTAATAAGCAATCTTTTTCCAAATAATATTTGTTGTGTGTTGTCATAAAGCTCATGTTCACTTGTAAAGAAGAACACATATTTGGTCATTCTATGTCAGAAGGATCGTTGGTAAAGACCACCAAAATGCACATCATAGCCGCATACTAATAATCCAAAGCTTAAAGTCCTCTGCTTTGGATATAATTTCACACCTGTCTAATGGAACTTATGTTAACATGATACAAATCAAAGTCAAAATCAACCATCCACACAAAAATAACATCTAAACCATGGATTTTTTTCTGTGTATTGATGTATACAAATACACTTTTTGCTTTTGATAACCATCCTGTGGGCAGGGGGAATAGCTATGGAGAGTCTAGAGTAACTCCCTTGGTAGACTTGTGAAAATTAAATCATATGGACATGATCTGTTATATTTTCAGGCTGTGATGAATTATTCACATTTCTATGAGTATTAAAATCGGTTAGATCATAAGCCTGTTTGCAAATGAGTGTAAACCCAAAAGATATACTTTTTTTTATCTTAGTCAAACAACGAGAGGTCTATATATTTTCATTAGTCATTTATTTCCTATGGATGTCAATCGTTGTTTGATTTGATCTCATATTTGCTGTTTCTATGGGTTTGAGAGAGGAGAAAAACAATTGCTAATTTTCAGTTTGTTTTCTCTTGTTTCCCTTTTGTGATTTTTGATGTGTAAATATTTCCTTAAAGCATTTCAATTAGGGTTCATTCGACTACTACTACTACTACTACTACTACTACTACGAAGAAGAAGAAGAAGAAGAAGAAGAAGAATATTGCTACACTTTCATCAATTAAGCGAAACCTCTACTGGCTTTTTAAAACTAAGTATTCTTTGAAATTACAACTGCAAACATTGCTTGAACTTTAAGTCGATTGTGTCTGTACTTTACCTCCAGTAGCAATGGGCATGCGCATACTTTATACTGAATACGTTATAACGTCCCTTATTTCAAAATCATACCTTGTGTTGCTGCAAACGCGTGAATCTGAAAATGGTGTTGAGACACTCCTCAGTTAAAGTATTATGGTTATTATATACCTTACAGGCACTTTCAGTGCAAGACAAATATACTTAGCAAGGTATTTGAATTTGCTATTTTGCTGTGGGATGCATCTTATGATGGTGTTTAAATTTAACATTTTACTGCGGGATATGGCATGTGATAGTGTTGGAGTTTGTCATTTTATTGAGGAATGCATCATGTGATGGAGTTAGAATTTGTCATTTTGCTGTGGGATGCATTCAGTGAGGGTGGTGGAATTTGTCAGTTTAATGTGGGATGCATTCTGTGATGTGTTGGAATTTGTCCTTTTACTGTTGGATGCATCCTGTTATGGTGTTGGTATTTGCAATTTTACTGTGGAATGTATTCTGTGCTGGTGTTGGAATTTGTCAATTTAATGTGGGATACATCTTGTGCTGGTGTTGAAATTTTTTTTTTTTTTTTTTACTGTGCGGATACAGTCTGTGATGGTGCTGAAATTTGTCCTTTTACTGTAGGATGCATCCTGTGATGGTGATGGTGTTGGAATTTGTCATTTTACGGTGGGTTGTGTTTTGTACTGGTGTTGGAATTTGACATTTTACTGTGGAATGCATCCATTTGATGATGATGGAATGCGTTCTGTGATGGTGTTGAAATTTGTCATTGTACTGTGGGATGCATCCTGAGATGGTGTTGGAACCGATCATTTTACTATATGATGCATCCATTGACGGTCTTCCATCTGTGATGGTTTTCCAGTTGAGAAGGTCTTGCACTTTTTAAAAGACGGGTTCATGTAGAACATGATGCCTTTTATTTTATCAATTTTATCCTAAGTTGGGTATGTCAGCAACATCTTTACTTTTTATATGTTGTCTCATGTTGAATTTCTAGTTTTGGCTGGAGGGGTTTGTCTTCCAGGGGATTGTGTAGGACTTTGACTTGTTAATTGTTTTTGCTAACTAGCTTCTGCTTGGCACTGCATACCCATGATTAAGCTGATGTGCCTGTTAACCCTGTATATGCATATAAGATACATGTATTTGGATCCTATGTCCATAATTAAGTTTACAACAGTTTTAAAAAAATTTTGTAAAAGTATAAAACTCTTATTCGAAATCGGTATTGGAAAGGAAATATTCATGCAATACATTGGCAAGCATTCATGTAATCGGCTGTATCTACTGCGAATGGTCTTTTATACAAAATTACTAGATTAGTTTTTTAACCTTTTGATATTTCTTTGATGGAGAATTACCACGTGCTTCCGATAAAGTTCTGATACCCAAAACATTGATTGCACCTAATGCCCCCGAATTCATGACTGTTAATTTTTATATCTTTAGAGATGATTTCGCTCATTTAGTCAGGGGGGAACTTAGTCTGACATTCTGTCCAAGTTTTGATAATCATTCCTGTCCATCCGCTGTGAGATTCAAACATATGATCCATCCACCACTTTTCCGTGCGATGATCAAGTACATACCACGCTTATAATCGTTCGATTTCCCTGGTACGATTCAGTGTTCATATCATTTATTGTACTGAAATAAAGAAATATTTTGATAGTGTTGAAATTCTCCTACTGAGTACCTTTTGGTGAAAAGACTTTCAAAGACGAAGTTTCGGGTCGTTAGTAAGGGATGGGAGGTGAACGGGAAGGTTCGACTGATGGGAGGCTGAGCAAACTTTGTCTGGTTAATAATCGTTTTTACAGATGCAGACCAACCAGCAAGAATATTGACTGGTACTGGATGCGTAAGGTGGGGTCCTACTCTGAAACCGTTCCCAATTCTAACAAATGGTTATTTTAGTGGTAAGAATCTGATTGGAAGATTTTTCCTTTTATTTTTCGTATTTAAGAAAATATATGTAATTGATGGGTAAGACATTGCTTTATGGAGCTTTACACTACGCTAGTTTGACAATTAAAAAAACTGGTCTGGAATCAATTCATTAATATTTAATTTTATATTTATTATTGTATTAATGTAAATGCATGATAAATCAGTTTATATGTTTGGCGTATTGGCAATTTGTGAAAGTTGTATAGAATTTAAAAAAAAAATTAAATTCACAATTGGTAAAATTGTACATCATCTGTTTTATTTTATATCAATTTATTCAATTTCTATTCTTTGGCATTTATATATAGAATACATGTATAAAAAAAATCGTGTATGTTTAGTTTTCAAATATATTGGCAATTTATATTTAGCTAATATCGCTGGCAAATTAGTTCGACATGTGTTTAGTTCCCCTGACTACATACTCTTTGTATTATTTTCTTCCTTTTCTGCATGTTTACTATTACAATATGGACCTATCAACGATTTCATAAATGAAAATATTGTACCGGTTAAGGTTTATCGACTTCTAGACCATTCAGAATTAAACACAAGTAAGAAATACATAAATACAAAGTTTTGCATTAAAAACTTTTCACAGATTTTAATATCATCATTTGTTTATTTCTCAAAGTTCTACGTGTACAAAAAGAAGGATGGAAAAAATAACAATTTAGACTTAAGTAAATTCTTTTCATGAACACCTTGAGCATCTACAATTAAAAAAGTGAAAAATATTGTCCGAGTAAAAATAATATGAACTATTCTTCTTCTTCTTCTTCTTCTTCTTCTTATTATTATTATTATTATTATTATTGTAGTAGTAGTAGTAGTAACAGTAGTAGTTGTTGTTGTTGAACAGTAGTGGCACGAGGGTCGGTGGGTGGGGCGAATGCCCCTCGGTGCCAAGCAAAAGGGGTAACTCAGTCGGGAGTTGTTTTTCTTTGGCAACTGAAACAATTAAGTATTTCACCTTTACCTCAGTATAACTGGAACAGTTTTTCGCAACGACTGTATTAGAAAGATGGGATGGTAACTTACATAAAAACCTTGTATCTGTCTCAGATTGATGATCACTTTTATTTTGAATGAAGAAATTGTTTTATGGCCTATTTTAGAATGTAAAATGGGTTTCAGTTTAAATTCACGTTCGTGGTACATGTGTTATTGTTGTTTTGTGGTTAACGCAATTTCTCAGCGCATGATAGGCTATACATGGCAGCCAGTATAATTGGTGGAGGAAGAACCCGCGGAAACCCCATTTAAGAACCAACGACACAAGGGAAGCTACTGGCAAGTTTTCTCACATATCCATACTGGCCGAACCCGAGACTCGAATTTCAATTTGTCCTCAGAGATGTCTGATCTGTCCCCATGATTTGTTTTTGAAGATATTTTTCTTATGCGTTGCCTCTTTGTACATCTTTGTATGACTTTGTAACTCTAGGTCGCGGGTTCGAAACCCCGGCCAAGTCATACCACAGACTTATAAAAATGGTACTAACAGCTGCCTCGCTAGGCGTTCAGCATTAAGAGGTTAGTGTTAGGACTGGTCGGCCTAGTATCAGAATAATGTAACTGGGCGGGACATAATGCTACATGTATGTGGCATGATGCTCCAGTGTTAGACATCACTATAAACTGCCACACTGTAGACATCGTAGCGATATGACTGAAAAAATTGTTAAAGCTACGTTTAAAAAAAAAAACCCACAAAGATCCAACCCATATAAACTATCTTTCCTTCCAGGAATGTAGTGGTATATTTCTTAAGATAAAAATTTTATTCCTTTTGGGAATGTGGTGGTCTATTTCTTACAAAACGTTGTTTACCTTCTGAGAATGATGATGTATATTTATTGCGATAAAACTGTTTTCCTTGTGAGAGTGAGGTGGTACATTTTTTTTACGATAAAATTGTTTTCCTTCTGGGAATGAGGTTGTCCATTTCTTACGATAAAACTGTTTTCCTTCTGGGAATGAGGTTGTCTATTTCTTACGATAAAACTGTTTTCCTTCTGGGAATGAGGTCATATATTTCTTACACAAGCTGTTTACCTTCTGGGAATGAGGTTCTATATTTCTTATGATAAAACTGTTTTCCATCTGGAAATGAATTAGTATATTTCTTACACAAGCTGTTTACCTTCTAGGAATGAGGTGGTATATTTATTACGATAAAACTGTTTTCCTTCTGGAAATGAGGTGTTATTTATCATCCCAATCAGTTTTCCTTCTGGGAATGAGGTTTTATATTTCTTACCAAAAACAACTGTTCCTTTTCTCGATCAGTTTAAGTTTCATTGACCATCCAAACTTAAAAGACCAGAAAGAATATTATTTTTTTTTTTTTTTTTTTTTGTTTTTTTTTTTTGTTTTTGTGTGCGAGTTTCATCAGATAAATAAAATAACCAGTGTTGAGCTCAAAAACAAAAATTTGTACGAAAGACATTCCGATGTAGATTAGTAGAATACAGTTGTGTTAAATATGTCCCAATGTTAGTACTTACCTTTAGTATTAAAGTTAAACTGCTATGCCGTGGATTAACTGGACAGTAATTCAATATACTGATTGAAACCCTACGAGATAGTTATATCTAGAGGTATAACTTCCTTATATCAAGGGGTATAACTTACTTATGTCTGTAAATAATTTACAACTCTGAAAGGAATAAGTCATAACATCTTTTATGAATTATATCATGACCTATATTGATCATCGATCTTATAATTTATCAAAAAGCGAACAAAATTAGAGCAAAACCTCTTGATGAAATAGCTAACAATTATTGTATTATTTATCACAAGATGTTTAGTGATTAACTTCAGGGTGGAAGATGAATATTCCTCGGCCGTTTCTATGCCTATTTCACTCTTCAATATATCTGAGACTTTCTGTCGGGTTTACTCCAATAATGCAAAAGTTGATTTAGTTCTATATATTCATTCGCAATTGATTCATTAAATGTTTCTAAAACAAATAATTTATTACATGTTTCAGAATTAGATATTGAAATATATCATTGGGAGAAAACTGATATCGCCAAAGTGGCGATATCACTTGTATCGCCACAGTAGTGACATTCTATATTGGAACTACTTTCTTTTCCTAAAAGGGAAATGTGTCTGCCCTTACGTATATTATTCAATCTTCTATTCCATATTTAGAACTGTTTCATTTTTCTTCTTCGTCTTCTCTCTCTCTCTCTCTCTCTCTCTCTCTCTCTCTCTCTCTCTCTCAAGATCGATCGATCGATCGATCGATCATGCACAGATCTTAAAATTAGTCAAGATTGTAGTGTACATTTTGTACATTTTGCAGTAAAAGAGGAGGTGCCATACAAAATTCCTAAAAACGAAATCCAAACAACAAAAAGTAGGTTTCAAGGATTAACTTTTTTGGAGAAATAGTTCTCCATGAATCGTGTATATTTGAGTGACCTAACGTAAACAGCATTCGATATTAAGTGTCACCCGTACAGTATCGTAATACCGGTTACACTCGACGACAAATGGTACAAGTTTTAAGGGGGAAAAGCTCCTGATTAAACATAGAATTAAAATTGTGTAAGTAGCGGTTTAACTTTTACCTCAGTGATAATCATATCAAAAAAGGATGGGATAGATGAGTGTTGACCGCAAACCGAAATCACGTGACAATCGAAATGTGCCGTGTCGGTTACGGAATCAGACTGCAGACATCCCAATTCTACTCAATTCATCAATGCAGACGTAAAATTAAAAATTAAAAAAATACTACAGTCCTTATAGATAAGCTCACAATCATTATAATACTTGGTTTAAAGATGTTACGCTCTGAAGTCCGTCAGATACGACAGCTCCGAAATGTTGCTATATTACATCCCACACCCAAAATGTTCACTAGATCAATCCATGCAAGAAATGGGACAACGAAAACAAATATCTTCATTTTAGTATCAAAATAGTTATTAGTTTAAAAACACACAATCTGGCACACAGTGAAGAACAAAAATTAGAAATCTACGTTTTTAGTATTGTCACGAGTGAAATATTTCCTTATACCTACAGAAAAATGTAGATATCCTCTATGTTGCTATTGTACTAAAATGGAGATTAATAGAAGTTTCCTAAAAACAAGCAGTATTAATCAAAGTTCATCCGAGTTTATATATATATATATATATATATATATATATATATATATAGAGAGAGAGAGAGAGAGAGAGAGAGAGAGAGAGAGAGAGAGAGAGAGACGCACACACATCCTATAAATGTGTAGAACTCCTGTAATCTATAATTAACACCCCCAAGGGAATCCAGTAAAACAGAACATGGTTTTTAACGAACAAAAACTTCCTGCCTCCTGTCTTTAACACACGACAGTGGTACGTCCTGGATACAAATCAGTCCAAAAGAAGTAGCCAATCTTTTCATACTCATGCCCTTTTCCTTGAATGTAGACACTGATAATGAGAAGAAAAACCTTCGTGTTTGCGTAAAAAATCTGCAGATATGCAAGTAAAAACAATCTATGAGTGAGAACTAATCAAGTAATACAATCCACATGAAATCAGTATTTGTGCATTGCTTGTCATATTTACATCTGCTGCCGCTTATCAAGTCTCGGTTATCTCGCTTTGAGATCTCGGTACGAAAATCTGTAAATTTCCATGTACACGCGCACTGCTCGTTCCTTCTTTAGACTGTGTGCTAAAAGTATATGAACATTTATTGTATTCCAAAAGAGATTTGAGTCCCTCAAAAATGTTGTGTTAATATTGAACGTCCAACAAGCGGCATAATACCTTGCAATCTTTTGAGAGTGAATTAATCGGAAATGTTCATTTGATAAAATTAGGCTTGGGGATAGAATTGAGATATTTGACAAACATACTTACTGATCTAAATGTAACCTTTTACTGAATTTTGTTAACAATTGATTTTTAAAATCTTCAAAAGAGGATGTTCTTTCATGAGACATACGCTATTTGCTGATGTCTTTATGTCTAATATATTTATTATGGAAGGAAAATTTATCTTGCCAAAACGATTGGAATCAATTAATTGCATTCGATTTCTGTATAATTAAAGGGATACTCGAAATAAATATAAAGGCATAACACTTTATGCGACTTCAGTTATCATGCACAAACCAGATAAAGGGGCGTGCATCATTTTGTAATGTACGCAAAGTTATCAAGTATTTTCAGAGGATATATGACCTTGCACGCCTTTTAAAATTAACATATACCATAAAAACACTTCCGAAACCACATACACATGTTGAAGACAGTTTCTTTTAAAGACATTCACTGCAGGCAGAATCAAACCAAAACAACAAAAAATAGTGTATTCCTGATATAATTGTATCAGACGTTTTCTGTGACTTATGCAAGGAATGAAGATGAAGAAGTAATAATTTATGGAGCTAGAGTACGCCCACTATATGTTTTTTGTGACAGAGAGTCGGTGGTTCTTTTAACGTCAACAGCTTTTGAGGCATCTCTCTAAAACAAAATGGGCTACATTTATGAGGAAAGAAAGTATGACTTTTTATTGAAGATTTTTGTTGAAACAAATTACAAAGGAGAAACCGAAAGGTCATCTGATACAGTTCTAAAATATTTAGCAATACAAGCTTTCAGTTGATTTCTTGCAATAGTTATAACCAATAATTCACTTGAATGGTATGAAAGCAAGAAATGGAATGCTGTTCTCGGTGCCACGAACAGGTTAGACAGTGCAATCGATAAATAGTCACAAGGAAAACGAAAACGCTATAGGGTAAAGGGGAAAAAAGCAAAAATGTTTATTTAAAAAATTCTTCGTTGTTTATCATGTTTAAACACCTAAAAGATGCAATTAAGAAAAATAATTGGGATTCGCTATAACGACATGTTTTATTACACAAAATTAATTACCGAATCGATTACTTACTCATTATGAATAAAAAAAATAAAAATAACTTATTAAGCAAATCAATATTATCTTTACTGTATAATAATTGTAGCGTAACAGATGCAAGCTCAGTAACAGTACGGTACACGGCATTTCATCAGACAGATAAACAAACAAACCAAAACAAGGATGAACATCAATATTGCAAGAGTTGCAGTTTAATCGGTACTCCGTGAAATGGTGCTTGGCCATATATTCTTGAGTCAACATTGCAATAAACGTTCATAATTGAAAAACGGTTAATAGTGATTCATGTTTCTTTATTTAGGCTCAGCAATTTTTCTGTGCTATATAATATGAGGGATTCAAAAGTCACTTTGGAGACATGTTCATGAACTCCACCCACTTACACATCTCAAGTGTCATAAGTTAAAAGGTTGCACCTTTCGGTTTCAGCCACATTCCCAAAGATCATAATTCATAAAACGATTGTTTTACATTGGCCGGCCTCTGTCTGTCTGTCTGTCTGTCTCTCCAATTACTTCCCATTGTTAGTTCTTGCAAAACTGTAGGCTTAACGAAAAGGAATGCTAATTAAGATCTTAACACAAGTACCCAATCCAACTGTATCATATTATGACAGTAACATTTTAAACAAAACTTAAACTATATTTCTCCCGTGGTTTTTTTTCTCCAATTGTATACACTCATGCGTACATTGTACTCGGTTACAGTATTTTCTATATGGAAGCCCTCCTTCTCTAGTGTACAATAGTACCGGAACGCACTTCATTCTAATAGCTACAGAACAGCTTTCCTACTCTTCAAATGAAAAGAAGTCTTACCGATTTTTATTCAGCACAACCTAATGCACATATCCTTCAGAAAGCAAACGAAGCGCTTGTCAAGACGCGAAAACAGAAAGGCGAACGCTTTTTTTGTATGATATTATGAGAAACAAGCGGAAAGATAGTCATAAAGTTAATAGTTCTACCATTTGTTTACACAACACGTGCGGCCGGCTGCGGGAATAGACGTAGTCTAATGATGCTTGTGTTTTCAGCCTTCAACAGAAACTCCAATTTTCCATTTGACACACAAAGAGGAAAATGGGCGTTTTGGAAGGAAATTATCTGTAACAATAGAGTATTTTCTCATTAAACGCTATTACATTGATGTTATCCAAATAAAAACTAGTCTCTGCACTGTGGTCTTCGCCGCCGTATTATCCCTACCGCCACATCGTCTAAATCTGTCGGCAAAATTACTTTTGCATCATCTTCTATCGATGTGTTGCATATCCTGAGTGATGGTGTCAAAGTGGGGGTGAGGGGAAATGTTCTTCGAGTACAACGTAAAGCGTGTGTGTGTGTGTGTGTGTGTGTGTGTGTGTGTGTGTGTGTGCTTGGAGAGAGTGGGGACTGGGACACTTGTGATACTGTAAATTTAAATCAGGCAATGCGGTATACTTAAATGTCTTGGGTAGTGCTCTACAGTATTTTGTATCATTTATGCAACCAGTCTGGCCTATCGTTTGTGCGGCATATTCCTTGCTTGCCATTTTGTTTTCCGAAGGTACTGTTACGTCCCTTAACGAGTTATACTGTATTCAAACCTTCCCTTAGTTTGCTTGCTAGGGCGTGCCATTTCGTTCATCCGGGCATGTTTCATTGCCTTTACTGCAAAATCCTACTGTTTCGTATCATTTGTGTGGCGTTATCGATGTTTTGATTTTGTTAAAGTTTTCTTTGAACGACTTCTGACCGTTTGTTTATCGTGCTGTATGTCTTTTTTTTTTTTATCTGACTTACTATTTCCATTGCTCAAAAGGCATTACAAATACGGTATTTTTACGAACTCGAGAGTAGGTGCAGCTTGTATAATGAAGTTGTTTGAATCCGCGTTTTGAGCGGTTATTAAAATCTGCAGATTGCTTTTTCATATTTTTGGAAAATCGCCGTTCGTCACTTTTGAGTTCTGACATTAATCAACTGTTTGTGCTTTGTATTAAATTGTCACACATTTCATTGATACCATCAACAGAGGAATCCGATTGATTAAAATAGACAGCGACCTTTCCTATTTAAAATGTGTATCAACTACAATTATCCCTACAAGTATGCTATTACAGTATGCCAAATATAAATGGTGGAGGAAATTAAAGACCTGTTTGCGGCCATGTTTTATGACTGTGTTGATAAAATATTCTTAAAAATAACTGTTCTACATTTTTGAAGACCAAACCATGCTTGTCTTCAAGGAAATTTGATCCGTGTCTATTTATCTGTTATATATGGGATTTGGTCTAGGTCATTGGTGACCAGACTATTAGTCTTTTGCAAAAACCAACTCTTAACTATTTTGCCTATGTTGTAGAAATGCCTTTCTTGGAACTCTGTTGAATTCAATCTGCCAGAGAGTCGAGATGAACTTGTTGTTATTCTTAAAAGTATGAATTAGATTTCAGTCTGTTACAGACAGTCCAAATGAGTTCCTCAACGATAACCTTTCACCTTTCAGTTGCAGATACGGATGTCTTGATTTTGTCGTAGGGTCAGGCCCTTGACATTGTTGCAGAATCTTTATTAGTGAGTCAGTACAAAAATCCACGTGATTATGACATGGTCCGCTGGAAACAAACTTAAACCTTGTTTGGTCCAAATTATATATATATATATATA
>JAECUM010052126.1:0-23547 GCA_016617855.1 Megalonaias nervosa | reverse complement strand
CCCTTCTTGGCAACAGTTGATATATCTGAATAAGTGTTTCATATCCCACTCAAAGTCACTTTGTGGTTTACTAAAGGTATTACGTTTGCTTGTTATCCACAAATAGAAGCATATGATTCCATTTATAGTAAAGTTAATTGCACTTACATATGTGGAGTCACTGCATTGCTGTAGCTGTCTTTAGAACTCACAGTACTAATTCAGTTTCCATACAAAACCTATGCAAACACCATGATTTTGAAAATTCAATAACTTTATATTTCTGAGTGCTCATGATCAAACCTATATTTATCAGTATAAATGAAACCTGGATGTCAGCTTCTGTGTAGAGAAAAGAATATGAGCCCCATCATTTTCTGGACCAACATGTGTTTGAAACATGTGCTTTCAATTCCGCACCAAAGAGTCGGGTACTAATTTCAGTAATGAGTGTCCCAAACCCAAGACTGTTAATGGACGGAAATTCCATCAATAAAACAATGTCTCTATTTTTTTAACTTACAACTAGGATAAGCTCTCAAATGGTTCTTTTTCCTAAAACATTACTAACATTATTAACCAATCCTGGCCAGCCAAACCCATATATACTCTATTTTATATTGACCTATTTCCAGGCTGGTTCCCATTTTTCCATACAATTAGTACCGTGTGTCCTATGTTCTCTCTCTCTCTCTCTCTCTCTCTCTCTCTCTCTCTCTCTCTCTCTCTCTCTCTCCGTGTTTGTGTGTGTGTGTGTGTGCGTGTGCGTGTGCGTGTGTGGTACTCAAGAATATCATTGTCGGGATTCATGAGTGTTTCTAATGTGGCTCTGCATGAAGCCTGAAGAAATGTGCGTAGCCGACGTAACGTGCTCTCTAACAGACACGCTGTGGCCAAAAGGCAGAGTGTCAAGGGTTTTAAACATCACAATTAGAAAGTGCGAGAGTAGTGTATGGGGGCGATATAGGGACAATGGAAAAATACATTACAGAACCCACTGGGCCTGTATAGGGACAAGATTTATATGGACAATAGGAATTTGCATTATAAGACCCGCTGGGCCTATATAGGGACAAAAAAAATATTGGGTCTGTATAGTGACAATAGGAATGGAACAGGTGGGGTGACGTCATGTCATTGTTAACCATGTTGCAAGTGGCTGACCTGAATACGCGGCTACCATAGGTAGGGACAAATACAATCGAGACATAGACATATACAACACAACCATATATTGATGAACATCAATCTATCAGACCTAAAATATAAAATCGACTAAAACAAATTTTTGGCAAAAAAGAATACATCTTATCGAGGCAATGAAGTGGCCCTGAAAAGGGCCTTTGGGTTCTTCTTCTCCTATTTTCTCCAGTTCTTCCACCAGCTCCTCACTTTCTCTATGATTCCTTTCTTCTTCTTCTTTTCCTTCTCTGGTCTCCAGTCAGGATATCCCATAGATCTAAATTTTTCTTGCACCTTCATCCAGTTTTGATTCAGTCTCTCAAAGCCCTCTTTTTTCTTTCTGTTTTCTTTGTCCTTTCTCTCTTTTGCCCAGGTCTCTTTGACCTCTTCTTCCATCACCTTTCTCATCATGTCTTCATCTTTCTTTAATTGTTTTAATCCCCAATGGATAAAAGACCACTCTGTGAAATTCGTTAGGTCTTCTAGAAAATACCTCACTTGGATGACATTATCAAGGGCCTGCTTCAATCTCCCCACTTCCTCCTCTATAATAGCCAGACTGACGACCGCTCTGCGTTATATACGTGAAGCGTGGACGTAAAGGAAAACATCCTTTACTCACTTCACATATTATATACTATCCACACAGAAGGGACGAGAAGGAAAAAAACACACCATATGTACTATCCACACCAACGGGAAAAGAAGAAAAACACCACATTTCCTATCAAAAATCCCAATATATACTATCCACACAGACGGGAAGAGAAGAAATACACACCATAGCTACTATCCAAACAGACGGAATGGTAAGGAAAACACCATATTTACTATCAAAAACCCCAATATCTACTATCCGCACAGACGAGAATGAGTAGAAAAACACGCCATATCTACTATCAAAAACCCCAATATCATCTATCCACACAGACGGGAAGAGAAGAACAAAAACACCATGTCTACTATCCACACAAATGTACGCTAACGCACACACACACACACACACACACACACACACACACACACATCAGTAAAGGAGTGAGTGTTTATAGTCACACTACTCTACATTCACACAAATTGCCAGCTTGAATAGTCTCTTTTCTAGAGATCCTGTTAGCCTTGAGAAGAGCTGGGTTTTTTTCCTTGAACTCCAATTGCACCTGGCTAATGGTGGCACCTCCCTAGTCGGCACCACAGACACAACGTCTGTTCCAGTCCTGCTCCCAATTTATGTTTGTGGTTGGGAGTGCAGAGGTAGGTTGAGTGGTTTCACTATCCCACTCCTACCTTTGTGGGATAGTGAACACTAGTTGTTCCCTCTGTCTTCGGTCTCAGACCCGGGAATGATCATCTGGCCTCCTTGCCTCCTTTGCACGCTGTACTGGTTGTTGTTGTGGCTGTGGCTGTAACTAACGTGCCTGTGTCTTAGCACGAGGTGAGGCAAGATCCTTTCCTCCTTCTTTTCCTTCGTTTTCCTTTCCTCTTCTTCTTCAACTCTGGCACTTTCTGCTATAGCCTGCATGGCCAGTTTGTCCAGGAGGCGTTTGGTATACTCCAGGTTCATCCAAACGAGGAAAAGGCGGAGAGGGACCCAGGAAGGCGCCACGAAACAACGTACAGGTCACCACCAAACAGCCACAACCAGCCGCCCCGAGCACAGAGGAGGGGCAAAGCGCACCCCGGGACCGTCCAATTAATTTACGCATTGAGACATCAGGCCGCACTTGATTGGTCAAATTTAGTCCAGTTGTAGTAGTGAACAAGACTGACGATTGCTGCGCTTTATATCGCTGGAGCACGGACGTGAAGGAAAACATCCCCTGACACCAAAACTTACAATACCACTATTACCATCACATGGAAAGCGCGCACCTAAATGAAACACTCACGTTGACTTTTTTTACTCGCACAGACATACACTATTGGACAAGACGGAGAAACGAAGTTGGGATAGACACACTTCTATTTTATGGTCATAGGACAGAGAAGCAAAGTGCTTATAGACACATTTCTATTTTATAAAACATAAACACACAAATTTTTGGCAATTGTATTAGTTTGTCTTTTCTAGAGTGATGGGGTAGTCCTGAAAACGGCTGTTGTATTCACTGGGAGTGATGACAATCTTTTATTGTTTCAGATTGCGTCCCCGTCTGGCGGCAGGCTTTCCCACAGGATACGGTGTGCTTCTTCAGAAAGAGAAGGAGAACTCTTTCGTGTCTACTCAGCATTCGACAAAACCTCTGTCTGGCTCCTGTTTTTGTTGCTGTTGCTGCTGTTGTTGCTGTTCTCTCTCCTGCCTCTGAAGTCTATACTTCTCTGACCACTCTTCTTGCTCTTTCTTGATTTCTTCTATGAAGACCTCTTCTATCAGGTCTTGTGCTATTGTTAACATCGTGACATTCTCTATCTCTTCAGGCTTCGGTATCAGGTTTTGCCTGACACGGTGTAAATTCACATAAGCTTCGTTCAGCTTGGCTAGTCTTGAAGGCATCTTCTTAGGTTGATGAGTCAACAATGGATGATCAGACTGGAGACTGCCCAGCTTTGGTGGCGCTCTACAGTTTCGTATTTAGCATAGGGTTAGAATTTTAAAGAAAAAGATTTTCCCCGGGTTTCCTCACTAGTTATACTGGCTATTTAAAAAAGACTTTGTATATCTTAGGTATTGTTCAAAGAACCTTTAATTCCCTTTATTTTGGTGTATGATTGATGGGTGTAATATGGGTTATAGAGCATACAGCTTGGCCTTACTCCAGATGTGCACCTTTCAAAAAAGTGCTAGCTCCACTTGCTCATTTTCACTTCCCGAACTTCATAGGTAAATTGTAACAAAACGAGCCGATAATTTTTTTACATTTCTATATATTTGGTAATTCATTCATTGCACTTTCAGATGCTGGTATTGTCTAGTCTGGCAAAATTCATTTTCGCTATTTTAATAGCTGCCAAGGATAGTGTACATTAGACAAATTCAGGTTGAGTTTTGGAGCACAAGGGAGCAGTCATTTTAGTTAGCAGTGTGCTAAGATCATTGACAATTTCCAAAAGTACAATATCCAAAGAAATGTCAGCCACATTACATGAAAGTAGCATAGAGGTATGCCAACATTCTCACCACTGTGCATGTTTTAAATGCAAACAACTTCACCTTACATACATCACTCTCTCAAAAGCACATAATAACTGGTGAGCGCCACCTTTATATGTCTCAGAAAACATCCCTACTGTCTTTTAGTGTCGGAACGCTATGATAGCTAATTTTATGGTGAGAAATAGAGAGAAGTCAAAGAGCATTAATAATCATAAAATTTTATGAAAACAAACGACAGAAACATTTTTTCAAAACATAACATTTTTCATTCAACAAACAACTAACCCAATGTTTTACTTAACAAACAACTAACAACTAACAAGTAACATTAATATCAAACAAACTATTTTTGACAAGGTTGACAACGTTGTGAAGTCAAGTTAGATTTCCTCTGATGGAAGTCATGAGGCCATTGGTGTACACTACGTTTCCTAGCTAAAGACTAAAGATAGCCATAACGGTCACAAAACCATCGATCTACTTTCTCATCGTTTTTAGAAGAGTTACGATCAAATTAAGTCACTAAATGTTCTAAAGAATATCCAAGACTGCGTTGATGAAGAAAATACACACAATATTGTCCACACACCATGGAATTTGTGCCTTGTAATTTCACATTATTGAATCGTGTCGTCTGGGCATTTCTTCTCATAAAGCCGATGATGTCGTCTTCCAAAGGTGGTAATCCATACGAATCAAAATACTCCACACAATCCTCTTGAGGGAAGTAGACAGCGACCCAGTTGGCGCCTGGGAGATGACTGTCGTCAGTGTTGATGACATATACTTGGTGGTCTTGAGGTTTGCGATGAGACAGTTCATCTTTAGCACACACGACAGGATTCCAAGAAGCAGTGTACGAACTGTTGTTCAAAAGGTAATAAAGTTCCCAGGTATCCGTGTTTTTGTTTTGCTTTTTCTTTCACAGGTAATGATAAGTCATCAATTCAATTCTGACTTTTTGTTTGAAGATATCTGACAAGAAACCGTTTCTTTGCTTACTCTGGGATAAGAGAGCTTCGATGCGATAGATCTCTAGAGTAGACAATGGAGGGCAGGAATGATCACGCAAGTCTTTATACCACTGATACAACACTGCTTCTTCCGTGATGAGACTCCAAGCGTGGTCCAGATCCTCGTCCAATTTTTTTTTCTCTACTCATCATCATACATTTATCGTGTTGAATTTGACTGGGATGATCTTTTTGACATCCATAACAATCTCTCTTGGTCAATTCTGTAATTTTATCTGCCAGGTGTTTGACAAAACATGACACTAAATGTTGTTTTTAGTCTGGCCATCTGGACATGACCACCACGTCCTCTTCGTCTTTGTCTTGGGGTTCTGCTTCCACGTTATCCTCCCATTCCATTTCCAAAGATTCTCTACCATTCAAAGAGGGATAAGTGTCTTCCATGGCTTCTAATAGTCTAGAATGATTTATCTTAAACTGTTGATTTCTATGGTATTATCGAATTCGGCATACAGGATGACGTTCACTGTCTCCTTCAGCGTTCCTTTAAACTGAAGTTCCACACGAATCTGACCTGATTTTATGGGGTGGAAATGTCCCTCGTTGCTGCCTTGGTCTGAAGGGAAACAAAAAGCCCACAAAGCGTAACCTCCTACATAATCTTCGTACGTAATGCCGTGGCTGGTGTTAGTTCCTTATTGTCCGGTGGCATCGTACAGGGACAAGTATGATCTCAAGTAACTCTTCTGTTCAAAGTTAGGTTCGAAGGGTCTGGTACACAAGGTCTTGCCATCGCGACTGACTTCGCTCTTTTGCACGTCGAAGTGCTTAAACTCGAAAGGATTTTCCTCATAGGCTCCGTTGAAGGCTGAATTTTCGACTATGCCAATAGTTAAACGTTTGGGTAACTGTCCTTGGAACAGATGATCTTCGATCATGGATTGCTGGTTAGCGGGAATGGTGAAAGCTTTCACTTCTACGCGTCGTATCGGATACTTGGAGGTCGTTCTTCTCAAAGTGGGACTGATGTCGTTTCCCGCTTTAGGTAAAACCTCCACGCGTCGATCGTAAAGTCGGGCTTCTTGGATGATGGTTTTGTAATTGGTAGCAACAGCTTCAGCCATCAAATGGAAAGTAGCACTGTTTCTATTCGTCCATGCCGTTCAGCATATACTTCTCTTGGAACCACGTGTCCAAATGAAAACGATCCATCAGTTCTAAACTACGGCTTCTAGCAATTGTTTCTTTACGGTCTTTAAACCAAACATTGTTGTCATCTATGATTTTGAACTTGCCCGGCGTGTCAGGTTTCCATACCACGCAGGCATCCAGATGAGTGTTCTTTGCCTCTTTTCCATACGTCAAGATATTTCAGGTACCCTCGGTAAGGGTTAGTATCCATGCTACTGCTGACCCGTTTGTTAATGAAGTACAAATCCACTTCGCTGAACAAGGAATGCATGAAATTGTTGACGTGGGCTACTTTGTCCTCGTCTTCAAGTTCGTCAGTACCGTCCCCTTCGGCTACTTTGACTTTCAAGTACAAGTAACTGCTATTCAGATCGATGTAATCTTCGGGCTGTCCTTTCATTTCAAGTTCGATGGGGGTTGATCCTGAGTCCTTGACAGAGGAAACGGGATGAAATTAGACCCATTGGGATTCTTGCATTGTCATCATGGTGGGTGGCATGGCAAACAGATCTAAGTTGGACTTGGAACAGGCGCAAGACTCTCGGTGCATCATTTTTTCTTTCTTACTCTCTGTGATTTTTTAATAATCCAATACGTCTAAGTCTCGGACGGTTCTCTGGAGGGGTGTCTTCGTCGTCGTCTCTTTCTGCCTTGCCCTTGCTGTGGCACTAAGGAAGCAGGAATGACTGACTCGGCAGAGTCCGGAGCATTTATAGGAGTTTCTCGTAGGCCCAAAATGTCTTTGCCCCTTTGAAGCAAGACATTTTTGCCTACCCTCAAGAAAGCTTCTTTAGGATTTTGTTTGTCGATGACGACATTTTGGAGATATTCTTTGCCTTGCGTCAAAGCGGCATCTTTTAAAGCGTGCAATCCCCGTGTCACCATCGGTTTCAAAACAGGAGCCACCGAACGAAAGGCCGATTCTAGCATATCTCCTAAACAATGTCCTCGTTGTCGAGCGACTCCTTGGTACACTGGATACATGACATACAACTTGTTAGAGAATCGTTTTCGAAAATGGAGTTTCACCGTGACTTTCCCCTTCGAGAATGGAATATTTTGTCCCAGATCTCTTTTTATAGCAATGTTAACAGTGTCGAAATACGACTTACTGACGGGTAGATAGTGTGGATGTACAAATTTGCGGTGAACGTGATAGGTGTTTAAACCTTCCTCGTCAGTGTTCGTGGCAGAATCCACTTTGAAAGGAATGACACGCAGTAACGGTACGGAGGTGTGTCCCACTAAGAAGTACCCCACCACATCAGAGTACACAAAAATCAAATTGAGTCCTTCGTTCAGTTCTACCGGGGATCCAAAAGTCCTTTAAAAATCCATGTTGCTGTTGATTTTCGGGCTCAGATTGTATTGCTACCATCTGTGGATGTCCACCGAAATTTCAAACAAACTACCATTAAACCTGATGGACAACGTTTCGGTATCCTGAAATCTTATCATTAGGGGACGAGCTACTTTTTTATGGCACTCAATCTTAACACTTTTTTGGCTCTGTTTAGAGCTTTGCCAAACGCTGCCTCCAGCCTGTCAGCAATCGTGTCCACCAAATGTTCACCGCTAAAATAATAGCCTGCCGAAATTTTAAAAGTATAGATGCTGAATAATGGACTGCTTGCTACTGGCCTTATGTCACCTGAAAACCCGAATTTATTCATCTCTTGTTGCTTTTCAGTGATGTTTTTGATTTGTGTAATGTGAATTATTTCCACCAAAGCCACCTACCACTGGGCTTCTTGATCCAATTGGATGGCCTGAGGTAATTTTTTCCGCGAAACAGCATAAGGTGCTGTTGAGAAACACATCCATGGTACTGTCACTGGGTAACGTTCAGCACAATTGGTTATTCAAATTTCCAGAGTTCTACTGTCGGGGGGGGGGGAGGGTCGCTGGAGGTTAGACGAGTGTCTGAAAGAGGACTGTTGTGATTGTTATGGTGACTGTTGGAAGAGTGACTGACGTTGTACGCAAGGCTCCCTTTGTTCCCGTTAGAGGAACATTTCAGGGACGGATTGGGGAGAAGGTAACCGATGCAACCACTGAGTAAAATGGTCCACAATTGTTTGTCTCCTTGCTGCAAACTCAAATTGGCAATGGCAACACCGATCACACAATGCACAACAAAGACTTGGCAGAAAAAGACGATTTGCGTTTCAAGCACACGTTCTCCTCACCACACACACAAGGGTTGCTTTTGTAGATCTTGCACAGAAGAATTGGAGGAAGGAGTGGTCACTGCTGTAGTGGTAGCGGTTGAAGCTGTGTTGAAGGTCATGATGGTCACTTCTTTTTATTGTCTATGAATTGCGAAGAGTCGATTAAGGAGTCAAAACTCGGCGGATATCCTTTCCAACGTACTTTGACTTCCTTGACAACGTCGTTTTCCCACTTTACGGGTTCTTCGTTCGAGAATGCTTTCGATGTCGTACACTCCGTCTTCTTTTTTGGTCACGAGTTGTAACTCGGACAAGAAAAACATTCCTTTTAACACTTCCCCGTTCATGTCTTCTAATTTATAGAGGGTAGGATGACCGCCTCGCACTCGTTCAGTGACACGAAACAATTCGATAGTCCAGTTGGGTAAGTAACCTTTGTCGAAAGTGCGTTTGGTTTTGCCAATGTGCACCCAATCTCCTACTGCCAACACTCCACCTTTCTTGTAGACAGTCACCGTCGGGGACATACCAAACAGGCGCTCGAAGACGGTCACTTCGTTGTCGGGAGTCACTTCCTGGGGGCGGGGGGGGGGGCATGTCCGATGCTCTGATGGTAAAATTCGTTGTACGCGTGGAATAGGTGCGGCAAGACGTCGATGTACTTGAGAGTGTCTTGATGCGTAAAATATTTCCACCTACGTTCTTTAAAGGTGCATTGAATACGTTCGACGATGCTGGGTTTGGTTTAAAGATTCTCGGTGGTGAAGAAATGAATGTAAAGTTTCTTTAATTCTTTTTGGAAAGCTTGGTTCAGAAATTCGGTGCCTTTGTCGGTTTGCCGTCGAAGAGGGTGATGACTACTTTGTTTCAACCCCAGTTTGAGGACTCGCACTAACTCACTCCTCGATTTGGAAGTCAATGGCACGACCCAGGCAAATTTGGAAAAGACGTCGATGACACAAAGCAAATATTTGTAGCCACGATTATAGGTTGCCAAATGAGGAACATCGGCTAAATCGGCTTGCCATTGATGATTGATACCCTCCTCTAGGGTGCGACTTCTGGAAAATTTTCGGCGAATGGGTTTGTGTAGGGTGTAGGTGGCTTGTTCTTGTAACCATCGTTGCACTTGAGGTAAACGGACACTTTTCAGTAGGGTTCTGGCAGCGCGATACAATTTCTGAACTCCTCCGTAACCTGCAGGATGGGATGGAATATAGTAAATGCTGGCAAACACCTTCTCCATTTTTTAATAAGTTATCCACTCTTCTCTGATGCTACTCTGGATGGGGCGAAGTGGCTTGGAAACGGCTTTTCGTGTCCGATGTGCCACGGGAGTAGAAGTCGAAGGAAGTTTTGGTAGTGGTGGTGGTGTTGGTGGCGGTAATGGGATGACTTTGGTCTTTTTTTCTTTTTTCACTTCTCGTTTCCCTTCTTTCGTTTTGACTTCTGTCGAATTAGGAGTGGAAATCATCTTTTTAACCCAAGCTTTAAGTTCTTCTCCTTGGGGTGTAGGGGAAGGGGTCAACAAGGAGGCTGCAATCTTACTGGGGATGGGAGCTACTGAAGGTGTTTGAACGACTTCTCGTGCCTCTTTTTGCTCAGGCATCCGTGGGGCTGCGTCTGTCTTGTCCGCTTTGGGTGGTGTTGGTGGTGATGGACTCTTCATCAGGATCTTAAAATTTTTCAGAGTTGGCAGAGCTGTTTCGTTTAAAGCTTTCTGGTGAAAGACTTGCAGTCGTTGCAACAGTTGACCGTACCTTTGCAATTTTTCCGTTTCTGACAAACCGCTGAGATCCATCAACGATTGTAAATCGTGCTGTAACTTGGACATCTCGGTCAAATGAGGATTGGGAGGTACATGCGAGGTCCGTTGTTCTTGCCAACGATGGTATTCCATCCATCGTTTGTAAGGCACTAAAGCCAGTTCTCGTCCTTCCATCGGATTTCAATGGCCACGTCTGAGATCTTTTGACTCTAGAGGTCCCTTTAATCTTCTTGACCCTTTTGTCTTGGAGCTATGGCGGGTAAAACACTTCCCAACATACCCAATGCGGGTCCCACTATTGCTTTGATAAGAAGTCCTAACAGGGGGAAAATTCCTCTGTGTTGCACCAACATCTTTTTCTTTTGACGGATGGGTATTTTCTTTTGGACCATTTGGCGAAGAACATGTCGATGTTTGGCAAAGCATTCTATCTGGTGTCTAGACAAGAGTCTCATTCCTTTCAAGACATTCAGAGAATATTCGCTCACGGTATCGATGACGTTTTTGGGGGCTGTTTCAGTAAGCTTTTTTCGCATGTATGGAGAAGCGTTCGACACGACGGACAACATGTCAAAATGTTTGACTAAACGAGGAGGAAGTCCCTTCCATTTCTTTCCTTTTGGGGTAGAAGAAGGATGTCTTTTTGGAGGTCGCATCTTTTTTTGTTTTTGGTTGGTTGGTTCCGGGGCACACACCAAAAAATACACTAACGTCGATGACTTGGCACACGGTCTTTTATCCTTTTTTTGGACTATCGCTTCGTCAAAAAGGTGACGATTTGTTTTCCAAAATCTCCAAAGAATCCTCCTCTTTGGTGGCTTCTCCTTTTCTTTGGACGAGTGTGTCTTTTCTGGGGTGACGTCGATGTTTGCCTAAGCGCTTTTTCCTTTTCCTTTTCCTTTCTGGACAGGAGAACGACGATGGTAGTGGTGCACACTTCTTTGACGGAACATCTTTTTAGTTCAGGAGCAAAAGAATACACTCAAGTCCATGGCTTGACACGCGTCCATTTATCTTATTTTTTTATTTTTGATAAAAAAATTTTGTTCAAAATTTTTGACCATATTTTCTATATCGCCACAAAATTCTCCCCTTTGTTTGCTTCTCCTTTTCTGGGGGTGACGTCGATGCTTGGCTAAGCGGTTTTGCGCATGATGAGACTGTCCTTTTGTTTTTCCTTTTTCCTTTTTGGACAGGAAGAAGACGATGGTAGTGGTGTACTCTTCTTTGAGGGAACATCGTTTTGGTTCAGGAGCAAAGAAATACACTGAAGTCCACGGCTTGACACGAGTCCTTTTATCTTATCTGACTGAGAAGGTTTTGCTCGCTTCTCCTTTTATTTGGAATGCAGCTATTGTCAGGGGTAAATGGCGATGCTTGACGAAGCGCTTTTTCGGATGACTTGACTGTCCTTTTCTTTTTCCTTTTCCTTTTTGGACAGAAGAACGGGGATGGTGACGGTGTGCACTTCTTTGAGGGGACATCTTTGGGCATTAAGGAGCACAACAAGACTGATCCCCATCGCTTACGGCAGGTCTTTTTTATACTGGAATGCGTCGCCACTGATTGTCTTTACGTTTTATCAACTTGATGACAGGTATCACTCGACGTTGAGGGGTTAGCAACGGACTAAATTGGGACAGTTCTTTCTTGGACAAATCCAGTAAACTCTGTAACATGCCGGATAGCTCTTGGTCTTTGATTTGGGGGGCAGGTACTTTGTGAGCAGCGGCCACTGTCGCTAAAGAGAAAGTGGGTGTCACCGCTGGAGGAGAAGTTTTTGATGACGCGGGTTTCCAATATTTCATCAAATTAGGAAGAACATGTGTCAAATCGGGTTTGGCTGGCATCACCAGCAACGGAGAAGTGGAAGAACCTGAGGCTACTGGAGACGAGGTCACCTTTGCGGCAGATGGTGGTTTGCGAATGTAAGGTTGTGTCCTGGCTGTAGTGCCTAGAAAACCTCTACCTCCAGTTTTCAAAACGATTTGTTTTTTGGTTTGAGTGTCGACGCAAGGATTGGCCAGTTACTTCAAGGCTACTTTGTTTCTCTCAAAAAAGCGTTTGGTTTGATGTGGAATGTGAATAATGCCTTGCAGTAATTGACATGCTGTCACCGTAAACCGTCGCAAGACTTCTTTGAGACTGACTTCCAATCACGCACGAATCAATTTGACGGGATGATGAGACTGAAGAGACGCCATGTTGACGCTGTGTGAGACAGACCCAAAATGAACGATGTATTTTATAGGCTTTTTTGGATGTTGTTGTTGTTAAGTCAGCTACTGGGACGTATGCACGACAGGCCCTCTGTCTTGGCACCAGTGGTGAAACAGATGGGTACGAGATCGCAAATAATCGGGGATGGGTTTTAAATCCACGAGTAAATAAGTGTGTGGGGTTTGAGTGGCATCGTCGTACGCATGAGTCAGCCAAGACGTTCTTAACTGTTTGACTAAGACTTGCACTTGCGATTTAACTCTAGGGCTTTTGAACAAGACCACGTAATGAGCATTGAGACTGATGGTGCGATGGGCTTTACTTTGTTGAAACAAATGTTTTCGTGATATAAATGACACTGGCATTACGACGATACCATTTGCGTAAATCACAATTTAATTTCTTCTTCGTCTTCTCCTAACACGTAGTCAAAGATGACCAGATGGGTTTGACTGTGTCAGATACGATCCCGTCGTCTTCGCCAGGAATGCCTTCCACAAACACGATGGAATCGCCTTGACTTTCTCTCAGAGGGCTGTACGCCGATTGCCACTCTTTGTAACACCACACGATCCGTTGAGGTGGTCAATCGATCAAATGATGTTTATGTTCGATCGAGCGTTTGACAAATTTGGTTTTGCCTAAACCGGCAATTAACATGTTAAAGGGATGCCGAAGATACAAGGCCTCCCAACTGGCACGATCTAAGTGTTCGTCGATGAATTTGAAAGTGGAGGAAGAGGGAGCAGAGACAGTAGAGGTAGCCATAGTAGTGTATGGAATGTCACTTTTGACACGAAGACAGACAAGGCAAGAGCTTTTGTACTTTTTTCAGGACATGTTTATTGCAATCTTTAAATGTGAACAACACGAAAGATAAAAATACATAAAGGCCAAATGGTTAAGTACATGGGTTATGAACGAATAAGTCAGGATTACATGTCTTGGGCATATTGTGCCACTTCTTTTGTCCAAGCCTCGAAACCCAAACTTTTCCAGTCACGTACATCTTTCCAGTGAGGGTGTAAGTCACAAGCTATACACACATCGTCGTACACATCTTCAGTACCTAAAAGTTGACGAATATTATTTTCCCGTAGAGGTCGAGAAGTATCGAGATGAAAGCGCAAAACTTTCAACGGAATGAGACTCTCGTGTACATTTAAAGGGACTACTTTCATGTTTTTTGTTCAGTGGTATGTACTGTTTGTAAAGAGTCCTCAAGGAATCGGCTGGTAAACGAAATCCTAGAAAGCAACTCATTAAGACACACACCACACGTCGACCCCAATTCAATGGACAAAGTTCTCGTAATAAGTGTTGGTAATCCTCCACCGTTTGAATATTGTCATTGATTTCCTTCCATGGAATCTGTTGTATCACGAATGATAACTCGTGGCATGGTAGCCCGTTTTATACCCTCTTTTTTGTCGGAGGTAATAAGTGTGCTTTTTGCACAGAGCTTACCGTACTCCAGTACTAGTTCACACATTACACACTGCACAGAATTTCCCTCTACAGACAAAATTTGGTAGCGTAAAAGATTTTGGTAATCCTCTAACTCTTCCTCTGGAATTCGTTGTAGTATAGCCACCATGTAAGTGGCAACCAAAGTCTTCTGGTCTTCATCCAGTTGAACAATGTCTGACCACTGGAACGCTTTCACATGAATCAATCCTCTTATTGCATCTAGGTTTCAGTGGTTACAGCATTGATGACGCAACGAATGCAATTGTTCTTTGCGTTGCACTTGTATTTTGACCAACTCTCGGTAAATGAGTTCTCTCAACTCCAGAAGCAAACCACGAAAGTTCTCTTGTAAAGTATCCATGACCATGTCAGTCAGTGTTTATACCCACGTTGAGGGTCACTTCTAATTGTCCTTATTTTATTCAACAACTTCTCCTAGGGCGAAAGTGACGAACGTAGTGAGTAATTTCTGGCCGCTGACAATCCAGGAAACGGTCAAGGATGTCATTAAAATCTTGGTAATCTTTGAATAGTATTTTTTAAATGGGGTTTAAATATTTGTATAGGTGCTCTCCAATTCTTGACTTCTAGCCAAGCTGGTTTCTTAAACAACATGGTATGCCACTTCAATGACTAGGTCCCACTAAAGGAAGATAGTGACAATCCGGAGACCATCAAGTATGTTCCAGGTAAGCGGAATCTTTCTGTTACCACTCGTAAAGTGACACACCGCAACTGAAGCACTTTACTTTATCCCCTTCGCCCAAGTAGATAAATCCGGCCATTTCTTCGGAAGGTTTGGAATCGACGTTCAAAGTTGTAGTATTCAGGCAATCCCACAGGGAACGAATATTCGTCTTTTACGGGTTCATTTCGATGAGGGTACGGTGAAATAAGCAGGAGTTTGCTCAGTTTTAGATGACATCCGTAGGGTGGTAGCCGCATGGTTACCGGTGGAGGATGACATCCCCAAATAACGTGAAAAGGTGTACAATGACGAGTGGCATCGCTTTCGTATCCGTCAGGTTTGACACGCACAACATCACTTTGCATGGTAGGTATAATCATAGCAAAGTTCCCATGATGTGATACTGAATCGCTGAGGTCACAGCGTACGGCATCCCTGCCATCGCAAGGCATAGCATCGCACTAGAGTTTGCTCTCGCTTGATACTTGCTGTTTGAAAGTATTCATCTCTCTCGCTTGGTGTTGGTAGTGACAATGAACTATCGGTCTTGGACGTTGTCGCTTTTTATATGCTGGCCAATATCGACGTCTCCGTATGGTAAAGTGAAGTGATTGGGAAGACGAATTCGCTTCTGGTACACGATTTGATAGACTTTTTCCAAGTGTCGACTGACGATTTGGTGTGTGGGTAAACGTACAATCTTGTGCGGATCGTAGGAGGTCACTTTAAAGTTTCTATCCTGTCCAGACTGCAAAGCTTTTTCCAATGCACCAAAGTTTATCACTCGACCGGTGCGATAATTGAGAGTCAATCCTTTCACTTTACACTCGGTGTGCACTTCTTTTTCTCGGTCTCGGTATTCGTAGCTGTAATTTTTAGGACCGTCACTAGCGAAACTTAGAATCTTGTCGTTTGGGTGCTCATCCGTCCAGGCTCCTAAATGGTCTCCTTCGACGTCAGGGTGACGGTGACCCAGGTGATCGATGTAAATGCAACTGTCCATGTCAAAATACAGTACACGATCTCCTAATTGGTATAACGCTTCGTACAATTTAAAGCGATCATGGGCTGTCACGTAGGCCGCAATGATGACATTTCCAAATTCGTCGGCCTCTACAAAGTTCAGTTCTTCTTCGTAATTGACTAAGATGAAGTCCTCACGAAGAACATCCACGTGTTTCGTGTATTTGGTTTAGTCGTGAATCATCTGGAAGCAGCGGGAAGGTTCTGTCAAAAAAACTGTCTTAGGTAAGCACGGTCATTGTGCCATTTTGTCCCATAAGCAATTCAACATCACTTTGGAAAAAGATCGCCTTCCATCGTTTTTCTCGATGTGGTCTAAAGTGATGCCTTCCTGCTCCCAGTATTTTTCTTTGAATTTATTTTGGTCATCGGGAGTCTGGCACCAGGAAGGATAGCCGCTGCCTTCTTGTTTTAGTTTCAAAAAGGCATCCACGTAGTCTGCGAAAATGTCTTTCTGAGTCTCGTCGCCCTTGTGGTATTTTTCTGTCTTGGGAAAGTGGTAAATTTCGTACACTTCTAACAGTTGGTATCCCAAGTCCAGAGCTTTAAAAAATTCCACGCTGACCCACGTTCCCGTCAAGGCGCGTTCTTCCTGAGTGTGCTGACAAGGTCGGTCTTGGTTGCGCGTTTCGGCACAAGTACGACACAAGGGAAACATCAGTTTTCCTTGGCAATGGTGAGGTAAAACAGGAAGGTACAAGTCCGTGGGAGGCAAGACTCTGCACTTGATCAGTCCTTCGTATTGTCGAATGTTGCCTATGTCGATGTGTTCCGTCAGCAATTGCGGGTGCCCTGCGGTAAAGTGCCAATATGTGTACAGGTAAGGAAACAGCGAACACACGTCAAAGTATTTGATTTCTTCTTCCCTCTCCTCGTCGGCTTGGTGCAGCAAACAGGTGGCATTCGTCCGTCCTCCGTACAAACTGTCACTTGGGTTCAATGGGTCCATCAGCTTGTAACTTTCCACGATGCGTTTAAACTCAAGATCGGTTTTCAGACAGTGATCGTACTCGTGTTCCCACATTTCCACCACTTGCTATCCTTGCTGTTCTAACATCAAGCTTGGCTGACAAGTGGCCTGGTACAAGTCTTCCATGGTCCGTTGAAAAAATTGATTTTTGGTGTCACGTTGAGGGTAACAGATCTGACATCCGTGAAATAAGCACCCCTTAAACTCGTACACGATCTTAGTGTTTTCTCAGTCCCAAACATCCACCGAATACCTCCCGATGGTCTTTTGCGAGCGTGTTGGATCCATTTGTCTTCCTTCTCGCACAGGTAATGTAACCAGCGTAGGGCTTCGACCGAATACTGACGTTTGACAAAGTTGGTCGTTTGCGGGCTAATGACAGCCAGGGTGTTTTCGGGCATGAATCGTTGACGGTACACTAAGGAACACGCTTTGGCATTGGTTCAAGCTTCTTTCAAAGGATCGATCCCTCCGTGTTCCATGAATAATTCTCGTAATTTTCCACAGCAACCCCGTAAAATATCCACGTCGGAACGATAATACCTTAACATTTCTTCCTGAAAGTCGAAGGGGTCCGAGGCGTGAGTCTGGTACCAAGCGTAGAAAGCTTCTCGTTGTTCGGTACGCATGTTGTCAGGGCCTCAGTAGTGGCAAATGGGGTAGAACGGCGTGTTGATTGGCTTCGGTATTGAAAAAGTGCGGAAAATAGCCTTTGTCCATTTCTGTCATTCCAAACGTTTTATGCATTTGGCTTAAAGGCATGGCCAAGTAACTCATCGAATCTTTACACTGCACTTGGCCTTCTTGCATGAAAATGGTTATGGCTCCGTTCAAAGTCACTATAGGACGTTCGGTACTTTGTTCCGTATAGTATCTCAAACGAAACTGTCCATCGTATCCCGAGAAATTGTTAGCCGTGGCATGACGATGACAGTCTCCGTAAAGTTCGATGTCCTCTTGACTCCACGTCTCGTCGATGGGGTTTAAGATCCAATGGGTGAAATTGGCCAACGTGTTCGGTCCCCGAAAGATTTTTTCACGTCCTCCAGGAATCTTACTGCAGTGAGGGCAATGACTAACGATAGGCTATTTGATACACTTCTCGCACCCTCGGTGAGCCAAGCGGAAATTAGGAATGTGAATGCCGGTCTCTTGCATGCATTCGAAATCGGAAAAGATGAAATTGCCTTTCTTCTAGTCATCTTCCTCTTGATGTTTGGAATGGTATTTTTGAATGTAGCATTTGTGTTCTAAGTCTACGATTTGGCGACAAATGTGACATCGCTTCTTTCCCGAACATACATGCGCATTGGCACTATTGGTACGTATGCCTTGTCCACAAGTAGGGCACAATCCCAGCAGTTGACAAGCGCTTTTATGATGTGAACCTTGCGTTTTCAGATGTTGTTGGTTACAGGTCGGACTGACAAACGTGCGCTGACACTCTGGGCAATGCACTCGTTCTTGTCCTTCGTCCAGACAGGGTTTAGAGGCCAAACATCCTGAGCATTTCGATCCACAATGCTTGTGTTGCTCTCGATTGTTATAGCCATAGTCACATTTCTCACAGTAATAACTGTATCCCAGGAAATCGGTGATAATGGTAATGGCATCGAAATGTTCATCGTGATGATAGACGTGAATGTATTTTCCGTCTTTGAAATATTTGCCTCGAAACAACAGAGGTCCATGCACTTCTTGAGGGTGCACTTTCAAGGTATAGCGTGGAGCTAAGACGTCTTGCAAATTTTGCATTTAAGACTGTGACAGGGTGTGTCTTTGGATATCCCCGCTTGCTGTAACAGGAGTTCTGCTTCTCTTTGTTGTTTGGCTTCACCCGATTTTTTAATAGTTTGCCAAGCTATTTTCCATTCTGCCGTGTCCTTCTTGTCAGCATACGTTCGTCCCACCACAATGGCACGGGATGAACACATCTTATTTTGAGGGTTGTTAATTTGAACGAGGCTACGCTTGATGCTGCGAAGGTCGTCCACCAATAACACCTTTTTGCGTTTTCAGATCCCTTGGGGAAGAGAAACGTGGGTCATGAACACTGTTGCTTTTCCATCGGTGATGTGAAACTTGTCGTTGGATTGTTACACATGTTGAATCTTGTCCATGACTTTGGAAGGTGTCAATTATGCTGGGCTGCTAAACTCTATCCAAACGGGGGATTTCAAACTGTCGTGATCACAAGCGATCGTTTTCTTTGACTTCACATTGCCGTTTCAGTGTGGTTAACAAAGAATCCCATACATCGGTGATGAACTCTTTTGCTTTCTCCAACGGTACGTCGGACTTGAAATCTTTAAACTTCACCGTGTACGTGTAGGCCGTGGTTCTAAATTTTCTAGAGGAGCGTTTTTCCGTCTCTAGAATGTGATAATACTTTTCAAGGTTTACTGGTGGTGGTGGACTTTGATTTGGTGTAGACTCTCTGGTTCTGGATTCTGGCTCACTCATCTCATCTTCAAAATCGCTGGCATGAATTTGAGCCAAGACTTCATCTACTTCTACTATGCGAGGCGATAAGTCACGTTTCTGTCTCTTACTTTCTTTTCCTTTCTCCACGAAATGATGCGATCGTTTCATCCTGACTGCAAAACGTCAAATGACTACATTTGAAACGCAATGGGTCCCTATATATCCATGTCAGACCAGTGTATATATAAAGGGCTAGTGCCTTCCCTCCCAGTATTCATTTCACTCTCAAGCCGACCAGAACGATGGATGTGCCAACACAGATCGAACTTCTGATCAGAGCATTGAGAGGTGTCATACGAAAGTTTTCTTCAGGCAAACCAACGGACTACTCCCCCTAGGTCTGTGTTGACTTTGGTAGCCGCTGCTATACCATCGCTTCTCGTCGCCACGGCCGGTGCACCCCAATTTATCGTCTTCTTAGTTTCCGTCATGTTTCAGAAACAATGTCGCATCGATTCACTGCGCAGAGACGCTAGCGCACCTATATAGGGAATGTGACGTCACAGGTAACTCTCTTCGGATTGGAAGACAAACTCCGTGCAGTGACTGAATTTTGTAACGCGTGTTTGGATTGGTGAAAAATCTCAACCAGTTTCGATCCGTTCTTCCACTATAAATAAACGCGGTTCACTTCATTCCCTTCACCTGTTTTAGTCACAAGATGTGGACAAACGTTGAATCATCTACTCTCAAACCGTCGATGCTATCCCGTACGGACTTACCCATGCATGTTAAATCATCATGGACAATCATCAAGATCACCGATACAACTGTTTAGAAACGAAGGATCTATGTGGAGAGACAAGGCTGTCTGAAGCGAGTCCTCATCTACGGTCCAGAAGTCAGATGAAGTTTGAGGACGAGAAGAGGATCAGTGAGATGCCCTCTATGTTAACGGAATGGTGTTAACATGAAAAGAACCCAAAGGCACTTTTCAGGGCAACTTCATTGCCTCGAAAAGATTTATTCTTAGTTGCCTAAAAATATTTTTAGTCGATTTTATATTTTATGTGTGATAGATGTTCATCAATTTATGGTTGTGTTATATATGTCTATGTCTCGATTGTATTTGTCCCTACCTAGGGTAGCCGAGTATTCAGATCAGCCACTTGCAACATTGTTACCATTGACGTGATGTCACCCCACCTGTTCCATTCCTATTGGCACTATACAGACCCAATATTTTTTTTTGTCCCTATATAGGGGGTCTTATAAGGCTAATTCCCATTGTCCCTAGAAATCTTGTCCCTATACAGGCCCAGGGGGTTCTGTAATGTGTTTTTCCATTGCCCCTATATCGCCCCCATACACTACTTGGTTGATTTCCATCTGAAACAACGACTCTAATAGAGGCAACCACGATCCATTTCTGGTTTGCGTGTGGTTTCCGTATCCCCTCATGAATACCACATCGACTGTATAGTACTGAATGTTGGTGCCGTTATGAATGTAAAATCTAGCACATTATTTGCTTTCATATTATTGAATTTTAAAAACACGTGACGGTGTGATATCAGAACTGCTTGATACAGTTTATAACTTTTATTTCAATTTCTACAGGATTACACTACATTTATAACTGTGATTATCATTTCCAAATTCTCAGGAAAAGAAGTAATTTCTAACATGAAATACTTGAGAAGAATAAATCTGTATTTTGGGATACATTTAATTATGGTTTCAGAAATAGTGTGATTGTTCAGTTGCACGTATGAAGTCAGTGTGTAATGTGACCACAACCTATGTTTAAACTGAGACAGATACAGAACGCTTGACTCCGGTAGATCTTGAGCAGATTTGCCATATGAACACATGTGTGACGGATAATTCTTTCAAATCTTGGTGTGGGTCTATAATGGTGGAAAATGTCAATGTCACCCGCTGAAACCGATGTGTGATTGGAATGTCACTCTGAATTGGGCAATTTATGAACGTAATACCGAAAAATATAGCGTGAGCCCATGTGAACAGAAATCGCCTGGTACACAATTGACTTTGCTACACCAAGCTGTCTATTAATTCCGTTCCTTTACAACATACAGTTATTTAAGGCTTTTAAGTTTGTGTGTTATTACCACCCTTAACACTTAAAATGTATGTGCAACCCAGACGAAATTCGAATTCGCAATCTTCTGATCAGAAGCCACACGCCTTATCCGTTAGGCCACGAGGCTTCCATATTGCAAACATATTTCAAGAGTCTATTGTGTATCTTCAATTACTCTAATGTATAATGTCTGATATAGTAAAGAATACAAAATATAAAGACGCATTGCTCCATCTGGTTTCGCATTGATTAATTGTCATTTGAAATAATTGAACTCTTTCTTCAGCCTTTGGTTAGAAGACTTTACAATGGGGATCAGACCGGGATAAGATCCTTCTGGGCATATACCCAACTTACCACATCACATTCAAATTTTAGGTTTTGTTTGACTAATCTTCAATGTAAAACTCTCATTTTGGATTTAGAAGTAATGTAGTAGTTCATACGCACGTGTGAATTCAGCGTGTAATATGGCCACAACCTATGTTTTGATAGAGACATATACAGAACGCTTGACTCCGTTAGATGTTAAACAGCTTTTGCATATGAATGACCTTAGTGACGGAATATTCCTGTCAAGCTTTGGTGTGGGTCAATAATGCTGTAAATGTCGCCGGAAGAAACAGATGTTCTCACTGGAAAGTCTCTCTGAGTTGAGAAATTTATTAACGTACTATCTAACAGTGTTTAAAGGTGGTTGACGCCCCACTTATCAACAGTGGTGTGAGCCCACGGGAACACAAATCGCCTGACTGCCATGATCATCTGGCGCAGGGGTCTCAAACTCAAACCTCCTCGAGGGCCGCATGAGGGTATGTTCGATGTCCCAAGGGCCGTACCACCTTTGTTATCTCTTATGACACCTTGTGATGCCAATCATTTTGCGGGCCACAGGATACGGCTTGGCAGGCCGCATGCGGCCAGTGGGCCGCGTGTTTGAGACCCCTTATCCAGCGCCATGTGCTTTAAAAGTCACGATTAGACTATGCGACTTTCTCTTCTAAAGCAAGGGGACCCGAGTGGCCGAGTGGTTAAAAGCGCTCACCATTACGGAGCACTGCCATCTCACCTCTGTCTGCGTGGTTTCGATATACGTTTCTATATTTGCAGTGCATTTCATTATGATAGTAATAGTAACTTGTCGGTATAAATTTACGTGCAAAGTCTGCGTGTAGAATGGTCGCAACCTATATGCTGATCGACCCAGACACAGAATATTCTGCTGCCAGATTTCGATCAGATAAGTACAACTACATGTAAGACCGGTAGTCGCTGTCAAGTGTATGTGTGTTCTATAATATCTGTCACCCTGTTGAAATCCATCGAACATTTGACTATTACTCCACGTTTAGCTTTGAGATATGTGGATAGGCTATATATGGCAAAATCCAACTAGTCGTGCAAATTCCTGTCGTCCGCAAAAGTCCACTCCCTCGACTGACCGATTATTGGGATCACTTTAGGGCCAGGGACTTTCATCGTCACGACTAGAGACTCTCTGAGATTCCTTTTCAAACCGTGCTGATAGCAATGATACACCTTTTCTAGCTGGTGCACGGGCTTGGAATCTCCTAAGGAATATCACCTGGGAAAAATACCAGACAAATTTCTCAGTTTCTGTTATGACAGATTGGATCTCATGTAATATCTCCTCGTTTAGTTTAAGTGGTTGCAAGGGTTTTTCCAGTAGAAAGGAACTGATGTCTATATTATGAGACGGAGTGCGTACTGTACATTTCGTTTTCACAATACATTTATTACAATCTAAAATAAAATGTTTTTTGCCCTTCCTGGTTCACTGCATTAATTGGTGTTTAATGACAAATGATTTCTGAAGTTGTTGAATTTATTATTACAGTCAGTTCGTAACATGGAAAAACATCTAACAATTGTAGAATCGACTTAAACAACCCTTCTTCCAACTTATTAATGTATGACTTTCATACCGGTGAATTATTCTGCAGTAAAACAGTTGATGTTGGCAAAAGGTGTTCGTTTGAAAATACCTGCATACCCTCTCCGTGTCGACATGAGTTCGCCTTTGTTTGTAAACGTGGACCACAGTGTCGTTTTCAGTCGCTGTTCTGTTGGTTTTTGTGTGGTTTTATTTTTTATTTTTTATTTTTTTGTTTGTTTGTTTGTTTGATTGTTTCTTTTGTCGGGGGATGGGTGTTGTTTTCTTTTGTTTTCAGTTTAGGTATTATAACACTAGATGAAACCGTATCTGTGGACGCTATAATATACTTGAAATGTAACTTGTTTGCACTAATTATATATATATATATA
>JAECUM010052124.1:0-26323 GCA_016617855.1 Megalonaias nervosa | reverse complement strand
AAAAAAAACATACCGTATTAAAGTGTGTCCTTCTTAGTAACATATATTGGAGATGATGCAATGGCAGCGAGCACTTGGTATAACATTTCTGAATTGCAAGTAAAAGCTATGTATTTTTAGCAGAAGGAGACAGTTATTACAATTTACTTGGACTCTATTAGAATTGTCTTCTCTTGAAACAGTTATGGTCTGTGGTTGTTTTGTCTTTTCTATATGCATATTATCTTGCTGCCGTTGAAACTAGAGTTAAAGCAGAGCTCCAGATCGATTCGTCCATTATTGCAACAGTTTCCGTGTGAAATGATGACGGGCGATTCGAATCTTAAAGCAGGTCCTAGAAGAGAATTTGTCTCTATTCGTAGAGACCCTGGGATCTCCCAAATGAGCTGTACAGAAGACGGTAGTTCTTTGATTCTCATAGATATCACGTGGTAAAGTCAAGATCGGAGTGTCACGATCAACTGAAGACAAGAAAAGAAAAAGATGAGATCAATGAATTTACTAGGCGTTTTTCCTTTAATGATGGCACCACCTAAGAAATAAAGTAACGGGCAAAGATACAAAGCTGGCTACGGTAAATAAGCAATGCATATTGTATACCGCTTTAGTTTTGTTATTGAACGTTGTAAAATACACCTTAGAAGAATTGTATCTTTGTCACGTTGTGGGGAGAATTTGCTGATGCTTCATGGTTCATGTATACACATATATTCTTATAGTTAATTTGTAGTTAAGAACAACTGGGATAATCTTACTACGTATTATGTAAGATTGCGAATATAGACCCGATTCTGGACAAAAGAAACTGCCTGTCTGTTGTTAGCAATTACACAACGACCCGTCCGAGGTTATATTCAAAGTGAATACTACCACCAGGTATATACTTCTGTTTATTTTGCAGTCAGTCAGTGATGTCACGACCAGCTCGGAAGAAATATTGGTCTTTTTGGATAGCAACAGGTAAGTGATAAATTACCCTAGGGCAGTTTCCGAAGAGACCAGATCGTATGCAATCGAAACTGAGAGATTCAAATCTAGGGCGGAGTTTCAATAAGCAATTGTTCCGGACTAAGTCCATTTCCCCGTCAGTACATGTGCAAACGTCGCCAGATGTACATCATAGAGAAGTTGGGAGACGTTACACTGTGCTCCAAGTTTGCGCTGGTTAAAAGATGGGAAGGAATTTGAGGTAAATTCTAGTTTGGATTTGCGGACTAAGGCTTATTTAGGAACCTTTCCGGGTGGGTATGAGAGGCGACATCTGAGGATCGGAGAGATGGAAGACACTTTGAGAGCACGTGGGAGGTCTATTGATACATCAGCAGTTTGTGTGAAGACGCAAGAAATCACGTGGAAGAGAGTACCGGAAGTGTCGGATTGAAGGATAAGGAAGTGCCACGAGAGCACGTAGTCTTGGGTACCGGAAGTACCAAGAGAAACAGGCGTAACAGAGACAAAAGTGAAGGAAAACAGTTTCATTTAAGACCTTAAATGCATATGAATATTTAGTAATTGGCCACTGCGAATAGGTCATTGCTAGCATTTGTTCAAAAGAAATTGCGAGTGAGAAATTTCTGGATGAAATTGTTGAATACGTTTAGTATGCTTAATTAAAGTGTTATACCCTTCATCTTGAGCTATTTATACACCTAGACCGTCGGTAGTGCTGGCTGGGGGCTCGGAGCTATTTAATATTTAATTGTCCACCTTCCTCAGTGATACAAATAATACCGTAGGAGGCACATGACAGTCTTAATTTAATATTTCTGTCCAACCAAATATGGAAACTTAGATTAGCTTCATTGTTCCAACAGTAGATCACATAAAACATTATTTTACAAACTGTTTCGAGATTAGCCTGTCTTTCATAAAGAAATGCTATCCTTCCTAACCAAATAAAAATTAAGTTAAAACATTAAATAATGATGATATAAGTCTTAAAGTTTTATTTTTGTAAGTATAATAGGCCAAACTCGTTCTTGATTTGACAATGTCATCTTTTATATGTACAGCGACCCAATGGAGTTTACCCATTTTGTCTCAGCTTGGTATTTCATGAAACATTATATTATCTATGGGGCTGATTTCGCATTAAATACAATATCCTGAGATAAAATTGTATAGTGGATATTTCTAAGAAAAGTTGTTGCTAAATTGTCCAATATTGATTTAGTTCAGTTTTAGGACTCATTAAGATAGGAGTAAACGTCAAAGCAACAATTTAATTTTCACGAGAATGTATTATCCTTGGAACGTCAGTTTAAAAATCTTGGAAGGGGTTTTATTTAATTCACATAATCATTAGTGCTCTTAGAATCTTTAAATTACTCATCATAAATAACAGACTGTAAAATAGTTGATTTAAAAAATCACAAGATGAAAGCAAATAGAAAACATAAACATCAGCTGAACAAATGTACAAAAGAAAGAAAGAAACAGCAACAACACCAAATCCCCAATAAAAACAACAAAGGCACAATAACAACTTTATCTCGTCAAAACGTTATCACTCTTAAGTTTCAAAATGGCGTTTAAGATAATATTTATTTGTTTCTAAATAATATGCTGTTATTTATCGGGAAGACATTTTGAACTCTAAAATTACTTTATACCTGAACACATGGATTGTGTTGTTCCAGTGGCTAAAATTGAAAACTAAATATCATGAACAAAGATATGCTGAAAACATGAACATATGTAAGAATACTTGTGTGCATTCAAAAAGTTTGTCACAATCTCTCTTCCGACATTCATAAAATTTCAGGAAATTTATAATTACAACGCGTACACATTATAACATTAGAACATGGAATAAGCTCCCTAATAAATTCGAGAAATTGAAGGTAGTTGTTTTCAGCTGAATCCTGATTATATTTATAACTATAACATTCAAAATAAATAGAGATAAAAAATTTCATTAATAATTTTTATTCTGTATAATGCATTTGTCTTAATATATTATACCTTGATATAATATTGAAGATTATTAAATGCCATCATAACTCAATTTATATAATAAAAATTATGATCTGCATAATACTTACAATAATATAAATAAATAAGTATTCTATACAAAATAAATCATGATATATTAAAAATTATTTAATATGCCTCTTCTTTTTAAATTAATTAGTAAACTTAATTTAATTATATTTATTTATCATTTTCATGATTTAAGTTATTGTTTAAAATAGAATACTATAAAAATATTCTTAAATAAATGTGCAAAAAGAGGTTATTCAAATGAAATCTTAAGTTTAAAGAACATAACACAGGATATAAATGCAATCTTTAGTTTAAAGAACATAACACAGGATATAAAATAAATAATGAATGCGGTATAGAGTTTTGAAATTTAAGCCTTTAGACCGTGAATCAAATAGGTTTCCTTTAACAGACGTTCCATCTCATAATCAGCTGTAACAAAAGGTTTCTTTAACAGACGTTCCATCTCAGAATCAGCTATATCCGGTACGTGACGTTTTGTCGCCGCCGTTTTGGCTCCACCGTTTTGGCGCAGGACTTTCTAGCACTGAGCCGTTTTGGCGCCGGTCGTTATACTGCAACATTTACCAATTGACAGACAACTAACTTTTCGCTTGAACTATATTATCATTTAAACTAGTATCATGCTGGTATGCCCTTAAACACAGATTTGATATTGCTAATATAAGAGACGAAATAGTTGTGCTAACTAAAATGTGTTATATAACTTAGCTTCTTACTCAGCTTAGGCATGACACTTTACAAATCATGTAACATTTAATACGACTCTGAAAAGTGCTGTAAATGTGAGGTTTAACATAGAGACCTATGTCAGATTTTGCCCTCAAGCTTGGGCAATCGATGCGTCAAAATGTGTTACAGGTCGGATTTCGCCCTCAGGCTAGGGCAGTCGAGGTGCCAGATTTGTTCGATCGGATTTTTCAATCAAGCTGAGGTCGCCATTTTTGGTCAATGCAAAATAACACAATTGGCTCAATGCGCCAAGTTTGGTCGATGCATAATAACACAATTGGCAATTTTTTTGATGGGTAATTTTCAATGGTAGAGTGGAAGAATACGTATTTGAATGGAATTGGTTGATTTTGAATCGTGTGAAACGAAATTTTCTGTGTCAAAAGCACAAATTGACGAAATTTGTATTGAAATGCGAGAATAGTAGTACTGAACTAATGTCGGTTCTGGATAGTAGTAGTGAATCATGACGTTTCTGGACCGTATAATGGAATTGTTGCAATTACAATGGCAGTAGTTTGTATTATATGCTTCTCTAGATATCCCTCGCCCACGGCTGTCGGCGTCATCGTCGCGGAGAGGTGTAACAACCACATTTTGTAAGAAGAAAGTGTGGTTCGCTAACAGAACCTCCACTGTTTCCGCCATGTCTCCTAGCATTTTTCCGATCCGATCCGACTTTTTCCTAAATAGAGTTATCAAACTTGACTTAAGAATTGATCTTAATTCTTGGCATTATCGAACAAGTTCTGTGCTTGAATGCACATTTGCCCATTTTCTTCACTTTCTGGATATGTATGATCAGCTGGTGTTGTTTATACTAGAACTATTATCACTTTACCATTCATGTAAATTGATCCTGTCATTTTAGATCCACTAAGTTTCTCATACTAGCAGCCTGGGATGTATCAACATTCATCAAAGGATAAGCTGTATTTAGATTGAATATATTTTCCCCGCCATATTCAGGAATCCCATCATTGTATCGCCGTTTTTACTCACTTTTAAGTTTCTCAGTGTTCAACTGATTCAAGCTCACTGCATGTAATAGTACTCCACCTGGCAGAGGATAAACTGTCTCAAGATTTATAATCTTCTTGTTTGACATGTTTAGATCGCCTGACATTGTGTTATCACTCTTGTGTGCTTTCAAGTTGTTCACTGCGTTCGACTGATTTAAGCTAACCGCTTACGTTATCGTACCGCTTGGTAAAGGATAAGCAATATCCAAGTTTAATTCTTTTCTACTGTCCATATTACGATTACCAGTCATGTTATTGCCGCTTTTACTTACATTCAATTGGCCTAGTGTGATTAGCTGATTGAAGCTAGCAGCTTGTGTCACCAGTTGGCAAAGGATAAGTTCTCTCAAGATTTATAATGTTTTTACCTGTGATGTTCAGATTTCCTATGATGCTATCACCTTCTCGCAGAACATAGACATCACTAACAGCTGCCACATCAACTGTATCACCAACTATCGTCCCAAATGTAGTGAAATGACTCCTTTTATTGATATATTTTGTATAAAACGTAAGTGTAATATGAACATAATTAATTTTGAAACTGACACAGTTATCTCTCATAAGCACAATTTTAACTTGCCCAACTGCCATTATCTAATCATCGGTTGTACTGGATATGGTAAAACAAACTTGTTCATGAACCTTTTACTCAACAACGGTCATAATTACGACGAGGTTTATATGTACACTATTAATCCACAGCAAGATAAATATGAGTTATTTCAAGATTGCAATGACAGGTTACGTGATGAATTAGGTGTAGTTGAGTGAGGCCAGTTTCTGAGTTAGATGCAACCGAAAACAGATTGTTGCTTTTGCTGACAGACCACTCGATCGTAGTGAGATGCAAAAGATAAAATCATATTTCTCTTTGTCTAGAAATAAACGCTGTAGCACAATTTATCTAGCACAAGGATTTTCCAACCTTGATTGCTTTATCAGACGAAACGCAGGTTGTTTCATTCTCTTTTACCACAATTCAACATGTAACAAACATGACGTTTTGTTGCACGCAAATTTTGTAATGATAGATCAAAGATATTTCGTCATAATTTTGATCACGTTTTGTGTGACTAGAGCAATGTGCATAAGAAAATAATCTTATGTAAGCCAATCAAACAGCAGAATAGACTGAAGGAGTTTTGGACTGCAGCGAGATAAGGAGAAAATAAATCTGAGGAGGAGACCACAGAGCTATGCAAACCAGCGACAACTACCTCACTAGGTAAGAAATCATCTTCTACTGCAGCTGATCTTAGAACAACAAAAAACAATTAAGGAGAAAGGTCTTAAAGGTCTGATTGATTTAAAGCAAGACGCTATCATAGCTAAACTTGAGGAAAAGGCTAAGAGCACAACTGAAGACTTAACCAAAATACAAAGCAGTTGGCAGCACTTGAGATGGCACAAACAACCGAGGAAAAAAATCACTTTCTAAAGAACTCTTAATCACGTTTTGATAATTTGAATCAAGAAGCGTTCAGCAAATATATAACAGATTACCTCAGCGATGATGGTATTAATATTTTAAATACTACTGTTGAAACTTTAAATTTTGATTTAAGTATCGTGGAGCGTTTAACACAGGACATCAGCGAAACAATCAAAACTTAAACGCTGAAACAATTTCTCATATTGACAAAGACGTTCGAGGTCTGGTGACTAAACTGTTTGAGTGCGGAATATATGCAGTCATTGATAATGGCGTGAAAGCTTATCTAACAAAAAAGGGTACACCAAAGAAAACAAATCTAAGCAAACATTACAAGTAATTTTACTAATCGTAAAAAAGAAGCAACAATCCGTCTTTTTGCAGCTGCTATGGAGACCGAAGGACGTGGTGTTCTTCATCAATCGCTTAACGACGTTGTTGATCGTTTGGTGCTGTTGATCTCAGCTAAAGAGGCTCGTAATACAGGAGAAGAAATTGATAATGTGATAACGGATTTAACTGAATACCTAAGATCAAGCAACAGCTTATCTGTACCTGAGTACAACATTTTGTGTAATGATCTACTATAATGGATTATCCAGAGATCTTACCTAAATATAGTGGACAACATAAACTGTTGAAAAAAGCTTGGACATCAGCAAGATTGGGGCAGAGAGAAGTTGAGCAGGAACTTGAAAAACTGTTCAGACCAGTGACACTGCCTTGCCCTGAGAGAAATCATTTGAGTCCACACTAGAACCGGCACAACTTAAATCAGTCAGAGAAAAAGGGTCATCTGGTGTTGTCGCTGAAAAAAGAAACGAAAACTAAACTTGACAAATTTAAGACAGAGCTGCAAGGTATCCAAAACCGAAATGATACTGTATTAACTGTTGATGTACCACCACAATTATTTGCTGGAAAACCTGCTGTACTTGCAATTATTAGAAACATTGGCGATGATCTCGATACTGCTGAGTTGGTTGAAAATAATGTTTCTAACTCTGATCAACTTAGGATTATCCCGTTCTAGACCACAAAAAAGTTAGGTATTTGAGGAGGAATTGATCAAAGACTGCAGATTCACTATGGAGGATCCTCTACGGGAGATGTTGACTAGGTTAAGAAAGGAATACAAGATTTGTGGTAGCTGATATCATTTCAAGAATTGCTTTTACATACGATCAAGAGACGCAAAGATTTACTAGTAAAAGAACCGTTCTTAGATTTGAGATTATTTCAATTTATCAATATTACAGTGAAAATTCTAATGATCTTAAAAACGCTGCATTACAAAATCTTATCAACAAACGTTTTAATGAACGGGTTGGCATAGGCATATGTCAGTCGAACGATGAATTAGTTTACAATTTGACGTCGTTGATATCATCCGGCGCTGACACTAACGAGATAAATGAGATATTAGATGATTTGAAAAAATGTGGTAATGACATCAAGTGAATACAAGATCTTACACAACGATCTAGCTTGATTTGTTCGAACTATAACTATAATGAATTCAGCGACACTACTCTTCAATTCAAAATAATCTAATGAGAACAGCTCAAATATTTATGTTCTATACATACTACCTTTACAGCTTGATCCAAATGAGCGATACCAAATAGGTTTAATGTCAGCAACAACGTTAAGACAAGGGTAAACTACAACTTTCGTTATTCAACTAGCGCATGGACATCAATTTCAATACCACAAGGAGCCTAAAACGTAAACGATTTTAGCAAAACCATAAATCAGCTGATATCAACAGCTGGTGGTGATCTAGAAAATGTTCTCCTTGAGCCAAACTGCAATACGTTGAGAAACAAGATAACACTAAAAGATAATCTTCTTATTGATTTTTCTCCAGTCAACACAATAGTGATGCTGCTTGGTTTTAATCGAGCACAACATGGTACAACTATCTTAGCAACAATAGCATACGAGGGTGAAAAGGCAATTGATATCACTGAGGTTAGTACCATTTTGATAAACTGCTCAATAGCGGAAGGCTCTGTTACGTCAACAGGTAGTCGAGATCTAACAATTTACTCGTTTTTCACCAAATGTTCTACCAAGTTCACTTCTACAGATTCAAGCAAGACAAACAGTCTATTACCCCATCAACTTTGGAAAAAAAATAATTAGCATGAGGACGAATCTATCCAATTAGTCAGGTAGAGAAAATGATCTTAACAACGAAGATCTAACGTATTACTTACACTTGAGAAAAGCAGATTAATCTTGTGACCTACAATAAAATAATGAGAATTAGAAGGATATATAGAAGAAAGATAATAGGTTCATTTAGTGGAAATATATTCACGAGTTTTATTGAGGTTATACCTGTATCGCTCGGAAAGTTGCGCTAATCACCTTTGACACTTCAAAAGCATTTGCTACTGGAGCAGCATCATCTGCTGGAACAGTTATTGGTAAAACATTACTGTCCCAGCGCCAACAGCTACCGAGCACAATATTAAACATAATTTAATTTAGCGATGATTATTCGCGAAGTGCTGCAACTAACATGTTTTGGTTCAAAGACAGGGGTAATAGTGGGGCTATTGACAAAGAATTTCTCCACAAGGGAAGCTCTTAATTGGACATTGAGTTGATTCAGCAGCTGATGCTGCTTTGGTAAGAGATACTCTTGTTGTTTTCAATCACAGACATTTGTTGCAGCACCAGCTGTTGCAGACAATCGTGATGCAACTAGAGTAGGTCTTACATCCTTTTGTAATGCACTTGCGGTAGCACCACCTGATACAGCAGATGATGGTATTGCAATGCTCAACATACTAAATGAAATACGTTTGTTCCAGAGAATCAGAAACACAACTTATTTTGAAGGATTTGTTAAGGGAAGAGGTTTAACTGATGGTGACACAACTATAGCAATGCTCCTACCTCTTTCATCAATCTTTGTTTTTTGTCGTGATGTTAACACTGTCTTTAGAGGAGTTAAACACATTGATTCTCAACAGAGCTGAACAAGCAATCTGCATGCACTGGGCAGCTTTTGGTGCCAACGGTGAATTTGAAAAAACTTATCTCTTTACATTCCAAAAGTAGCGCCATTGGTCACAAAATAAAGTTATTGCTGCCAATACTCGAGACATTCAGCAGCAACATTTATTGTGTTCAAAATAAATGTTTTACAGCCTGATGGCAAATGCTAAACACATTGCTGGAGGATAACAAGCGCACCAAGTGAACAATTACCACGACATAATTTTGTTGTGTTTAGACTACTGCAACTGGCAGCCAGTCATGAGCAAGAAGATAAACAAAATGAAATTTCAGCATCTGTTCTGAGGAGAATATGCGTCAAACAACTAGAGGAAGTATCCGGGCAGAGAACTCGAATGTGATTTTACAAAAGCAACTCTAAATGTCTCATGTTCTTATACAACGTTGCTTCAGTCGATGCAGAAGTACCATGGCATTGGTGATGGTGCACAAATATCACTTGATATGTTTGCTACAAATTGTCCAATTTTTCATTTTGCTGTCAGTAAACACAGTGAGAGAAACCTCAAATTCACCTGCTGAGATAAAAATAAATTTTACTGATAGTGCTAATCCAGGTGCTCAGTTTGGAGCCTATGTGCTTGTCACGTCAGACATATATTATATCACACCTGACGCAATAAAAGGCAAGGTGACTGTAAAGATCCAAGGATTTGGTCAAAAACATTACAATAAAAAATGGTTTGTTTCCGTGGTGATGTACAAGTGAGTGTTGGTCAAACGAGAAAGTTGGCTGGTGATGTCTAATCACGAGAAAGCGGTTCAATAAACATTGATCCGAAGACGACAAAAGGAACAAACGCAACTCTTACGTTACCAAAAAATAAATAGCATAAACTATCAAAAGGCTTATCAATTGTCTCGAATTTCTCTGCTGCAAAAATAAGTGAAATGAATAAAACATGAGGTTTCTCTGGTCCAGCGATATCAACTTTTAGCCAGTAGATCTCGTAGAGGTAACGGAATCAAAAACATTTTGTATAAACCGGTCAATTTAATGCCTAAGAAAAGATCGACGACAAAGAGAGCAAAGAGACCAAAGATAAAGAAATCTGGTTAAAAAAAAAAGATGAACGGAGGATTAATTGAACCACTTTTGACAGGAATAGCGGGAAGTCTGCTTCCAAATGTACTGGGAATATGACGAAGTCTGACACTGCCAGGAACAGTCTGCCGTTAGCGAAAATAACGGTACAGAAAATCAAAGAATTTCCAAGCTTAACAAATTTTGATATTGAGAATAAGTTCAGGGGCGTAAAAGGTTTTATTGGTGTCTTCAGCAAAGATCAATTGCCAAAGTGAACGCAGCCTTGCTCATGTTGTGTAATTAACACATAAGATTATGACGATGGATCTCTTACACAATGGGTTGCATTGCACAGCAACAATTCTTTTGAGTCATTCGGACTACTGACATCTGACAGAATAACGGATTATGTAAAAGACACAATGCTGCTCCTCAAATCAACTACAACCAATAGGGACATAAACTTGTAATTATTATTGTTTGAGCATTATCACACACACGAGCAAAACAAACAAATGTTGATTTCATAACCAAGTTTGATCCTGTGCCATAAATCAACAATGATCGTTTTGCAATTTTATCTAGAACGTGTCAAAAAGGATACTGGTGACAAAATCAACGTTCATAATCAGATAGGCAAGTTGCCAAGACCCAAAGTGGTTGGACACTACCAAACCCAAGTTCACTGGCCTGTGTAATCCACTTGCTCAACAATTTGATGAGAACGATCAACCAATACCAGGACAAGAACCTTACATCTAAGTTAAGGCAGTAGCGGTGAGACATGATATATGTTACAGAGATAATGCTGGCGATAAACATGGTTGCGGAAAGATAATGTTATCGACGATAAAACCAAAGGATATTCGCGGAAGCATTGACAGGAGAGACGTACAAGGTATATTAGAAGCAACATACAAGTTACGTTTTGGTCCGACTGAACTAGAGAGAGAACTTCACAAACAAAAACAAAAACCAATTTCAACGATAAAAGGACATAGCAAATGTAATAGACGACATATGGGCCGCTGATCTGACTAATATGAGACAACTAGCTGATTATAATCAGGGCAATAAATATCTGTTGAATATTGTTGATGTTTTCAGCATATTCGGATTTAGTGCATCCGTTAAAAATAAAATGGGATCTACAATAACAAGTGATTTTCATGATATCATCAAAAAGTTTGAAAGACAACCTAACAAACTTTGGACAGATGGTGGTGTTGAGCTCTTCAACAAACAATTTGAAAATTTCCTTGACAAGCACAAAGTACGTGACCGGCAACGAAGGCAAGAGTGTTATCTTTGAGAAATTCAACAGATCACAAAAGAAAAGATCTACAAAGAGATGACAACTAACAACAGAAACAGTTATGTTAAAATGTTACAGGAGATTGTTGATGAATACAACAACATAATACACAGATCAATCACTAAGATACCAAAAGAAGCTGTTAATACAGAGGAGCATCGTTAAACCGGACTCCGTTTATTCGTAAACAGCGCTATCCGGACATAATTCAACGGGAACGGAATTACTAAAACTTAATTTGCTCCGTTAATCAAGAAATCCGCGTTCCGAATCCGGAAATCAAAATCGGGGACCAAAGTGTAAATTTACTATACACCTTGTTTTGATAAACGGAAATAATCTGTCCAAAAATAAGAAAATTCGGAAAATTGTATTTAACTGTTTTGTATGATGTTATGAAAGATCTTCGCATACTCGAGCGGTATTGGTTTGCTTTTCATAGGTCTACAAAGTGTGATTAACTTGTTTTTCTTCTTTTTTGTTACTGCGTTTTGCTAAAGCATCATGATAAAAATTTTCGAAAGATTTAATCAATTGTATGTTTTTTATGTTTCCCAGCGATCGTCATGTTCATGAACACTGATGATTACATCGAATATTCTTTTCCCTCAAAGGTTAAATCAAACTTTAGTTTAGATTGTTTGCTATGTGATACTTGGCGTCGTATTTGTTCTTTGCTTTTTGATGAACAGTTTGACCATCATCAATTACTTTACCTTTTTCTGGAATCTAGAGAGGTTCCTCATCTGAAACTTTTGTTGTATGATAAAAGTTGCTTTGCTTTTGATATCAGATTATTGTACAAATTGCCAAGAAAACTGGTGAGAGACATGTTATATTTATAAGTAAATAAACTTTATTCTAACATGCGAAAGTTTTGTCGAGTGAGCTCAATTTGTTACACCGTCTTAACAGAATTGGAGTGAATACCAAAATGTTTCCCAGCAACTGACATTGACTTAAGTTTGATCTCTTCATTAGTTTCAAGATTTCTCGAGAGAACAGGCCTAGATGTTTTTTTGAATTTTTCAGTTTTCCCCCTCAAGTTATTTTCTTGAGGTGACACAGCATCGACATTAAATAACATATAAATAACCTGAGTTAGTGTTTGTGCGCAAAACTTTTTTATTTTTTTATTTTCTTATTCCTTAGAATGCCGTCTTTATTTGCTTTGTCGTTCACACAAATCGGATGACACTTGTATTCCTCATCAAGAGCTAAATTATCGATGTCGTTGTTATTGTTTGTTGCCATCTAGGTGGTAGAATCGTGTTCTCTCAGGAACATCACCATTGAACACCTCGTAAATGAAACACACAACAATATTCAATGAATCTGTCTGCCTCAGTTGCCTGCGCCATCACGACATAACCATACGGGGACAATCGGCCCAATTTTTTTTGTTTGTTTTTGTTTTCAAGTTTGCAATCTGACATAGCTTGTTGCCTGCTCACAAAAAAATATCTACTGTGCTGATAGAACACCACACCATTATCAAAAGCGCTATCATCAATGTCCTCTATGCTAATTCTTTGAGCCCTTGCTATTCAAGAATCCCTCTATGGAAAAATTTCGAACGCCTTATTAGACAAATAGTATTTTTATAATAATAATGGCTAGAAAAATATAAACTATAGTTGACATGATTCCAGTTGGCAAGATCACACGAGATGAAAATATATGAAAGCTAAAAAAGTTGCATCGTGATTTGACCAAAGAACAATACGGACCTGTCAGAATAAACAGTGATCTCTACAACGTCAACAAGACAATTTACAACATTATTGATAGATTAGGAAATGGACCACGTACAAATATCCATTCCCAGAACCCTAGAAACGTATAAACACATGTAGTAACGATTTAATCTCCCTGCACAAGGCAACTCTGGACAATTTGGGTTGCAAGGAAACAGTACAGCAGTTGACACGAGATGAACATGTTACTGCATCCTCACTTTATCAAAACCCTTACCATAATATGGGTACAATGGCAAATAGCGATAAATGGATATTCAGTTTAAAACAACTTTTTGTAAGGTTGCCATTTTATATAAAAAAAAAAATTTCCCCAATTGCAGTTCTATATGCTGGCTACTTTTCTGACAGAAAGCGTTATGTCAGTTCTTTCTTAACATGAGACATATTTTGTAATTCATTATTAAATCTACTTGTACAACTATATAATATCAGCTTTAATATAAATTAGTTCATATCATCATCACATTATATTTATCTATTATGCCAATCAGAAATTTTCAATTTGACACATTACAGTTTTAAAAATGAGTACAATCTTTGAAACTAGTCAAGCGTGATTCTGTGTTTGGACAATCCCATACGAAATATGTGACAAAATGTGTACACAGAGAGAGAGGGAGAGAGAGAGAGAGAGAGAGAGAGAGAGAGAGAGAGAGAGAGAGAGAGAGAGAGAGAGAGAGAGAGAGAGAGAGAGAGAGAGAGATTCAGCTTCAGAGAGACAAGGGAAAGGACAAGGCACATGAAGAGAGAGATAGAGAGACAGACAGACAGAGACAGAGACACAGAGAGAGAGAGAGAGAGAGAGAGAGAGAGAGAGAGAGAGAGAGAGAGAGAGAGAGAGAGAGAGAGAGAGAGGGAGAGAGAGAAATTCAACATTTGTATTAGTGAGTTATATGCTGCCAGAAGAGAGTTAAAGGTAATATTTCCACTATGGAATTGTATGCTGAATTCTTGAAATAAGTGCTATTGTTAAAATTGTTCGATACTAATTTTGTTTTAGGCCTCATTAAGATCGGAGTAATCTTCCAGGCCATAATGTCCATTTCGCGAGAATACATTCTCGTCTGAACTCCAATTTATACATTTTGATGGATTCTTCTTTTATCCATATAATCACCCAAAATGACTCAATCTAATTAATATACCGAAAAAAATCCAATTTTAAAAAGCATACCACAACAACAACACATAAAAGAAGTCCAAAAACTAAACAAACATTCATAAATAGCAAAGCCACAACAACAACAACAATACAAATCAAGACACTGAGACTTAACTTTTAATGTATTTTTAAGGTTGCATTTATTTTAAAAAAATAATCTTCCACGTAATATAAGACATTTTGAAATCTAAAATTCACTTACATGTTCATATGGCTGATTTTGTTCCGGTGATTAAATATTAAAACTATTATCAAAACAGATATGTTGAAAACATGGAATTGTGGAAAAATACTTTGACACTTTAAAAGTTCACCTGACCAAACAAATTCAAGAATGTTTTCAATCTCTCTCTTAATATCTACTGGCATTCATAATAATTCAGAACCTTTATATTATCTATATTATATTATATTATTATTATTATTATTATATATATATATATATATATATATATATAGTTTGTACATATATACGATTTCCATTCTGATTACCCATGACTTAATTTTCATTTTCTTGTGATAATCAACAAATATTGACGTGAAATAGGAGTTTATCCATAATTCCTTGCCTGAATTAGTTTTCAGTCATATAGTGTACTACATTAAGCATATACTCAACCTTCTTAATGTAAGAAGTAATATACTATATCAACAATTATGTTGCAATAATACGTACATCTATGTCAAATAAACTCAGAAGATCTCTTGAACAATGTTAGATGGTATCAATACAAACTGAGAAGAAAAGGCACTTGTTACAAAGAAAGAGATCGAGACAAAGAATGAAGAATTTGATGACTGTTACCGCTGAATAGGGGAAATAACCAAGAATGATGCATCTACGACACTAATTACATCACTAGCATATAATAACACAATATAATGAGATTACTTGCACTTGTGCTATATATTATGCTCTGTGAAATATCGAAAAAGTCACGCATTGCATGACTGTCATGTTCGGTTTGGTATCGATGCAGTCAGCCTATGTTGCAATCATTTTATATTGAGAGACGACTTGGAAGCCTAACATATATCATCATTTGCACTATTATCACGCTGTTACACATTTAAGGATATATTTGATATTACTAATCTAGCGCTTGTGCTGAATAGAATGTGACAGGTAATGTAGATCCTTATTCGGTTTATTTCAGTTGACAGGTTCTACTGCAATGTTCGCAGGATATTTTGTTAATACCCACCACGTCAACACAAAGAATCCCAAAAGTGTCAGGTATCACCCATTCAGAGCAACACTCAAAGAACATTGTGCATTCGTATGGATGCCTGTAATTTCCATTACTCAGTAGTGTTTTAAAATTTGTGTTAAGAAAAATTATTACCTGGTACCACATATGGCATTTATGGTTGAGAAGTAGGCTGCGGTCGATTGTTGATGAGTGTGAGTTTACTGGTTGTCACGCGTCTCATCGCTTTATTGTTCAGGGCAAGAGACTCATACCCAGGCAGAGTAAATTTCAATGTCAAGTATATAGTACAGGTATCCTCTGACATCGCAGTTTCTCTTACAATATTTTAATAATGATATTGGGTATTTGTGCCATTGGTGTACATCTCCAAGAAGTTGTTGCCTCAAGGTCGTCCGACCTCACCTTCTCATATTAAAGGATGCTCTGCAGCATGTTTTCAACGATTGTTCTCGACATTGTTAATATTGCGATACCCGGCAATCACATTTTTGTGAAAGCAAAATGAGGTAGCAGTTAGGAGAAAAATTGCTCGATTGCTCTCCAACGCAAGCAACATTATTCCTAAGCGAGTGGTCGTCAGGCGATCTATTATTTTAACAGGAAGAAGCCAGGTAGGGTTGAATCTCGCGAAAACACTTGACACGATTACGGAAATGTGTTGTATATTTATAATGCAAATGAAACAAATACGAGCCTGACATCTTGCTCGTGCACGTGAGATTCAAGTATGGATACAGCAACATAATGTGTACAATATTCAACAACGGATATACGAAAATGACATTTTTCCGATGAACTCGATTAAATGATGGAATTTCAACATTGAATCCCAAGTAATCTCGCATGGCAGCCGACATGAAACTTATAAACAAACATGACTGGTGCACGGATCTATCAACATATATGATCAGTGTATTGCATTTAACAAGCATAATTAAAGTTTTGAATTCATTATCAAATGCGGTTGTATATATTGAATCATAAAGAGAGGTTCCCCAATACATACAATACGGATGTACGTTCGAAATGGAATACACGATGACATTTATCTTGTGATATCCAGGTGATGAATAAGGTAGATTCCGATTCCGCAGCTTCCATCAAATGGTGAAAAACTTCCGCACGTCGTCTGATCTCTCAAGGCTGCAGAATGGTTCCTCGTGAAGCTCTGTATGCCGAGGACACATTGGTCAAAAACGCCTTTCTTCTCTCACCTATAAACCAGTATCGTCCTTTTAACCAAAGTCACCATTGACCACAGAATCCGAGTTACACAGAACCTCAGTGGTCGATGACTCAATCTTGAAAAGCTAAGTCACAGCGGGTGAGCAGTGCATGACATGAGGCACAGCTAAATATTAATAACATGAAGATACATTAAGTATATTTAATTCATATTATGTTGTAGAATTTTTGTGGACCAGATTTTGTCCATGTAATATTTGTCTATCTGATTTTTGTCAGGATGTTTATTGTTTAGAAGCTTACGGATTCTAGATACAAACTTGTTTATAACTTGAAAAATATTTGGGAATTCCACGGCAGTCAATTTTCTCAGATGTTAATTGATATTTGCGTATGAAAAGTGAGTGGTAAACAATTATTTTCATTTCTGTCTTATAATCAGCCTCTGAGAATCTATAAAGCTTAAATTTTTTTCAGATACAATTTGAGAGGAATTATTTATTTAAATTATTCATTTGAAATCACAAAGTGCTAATTTACATTTGGGCTAAGATGATATTTTGGGATTTTTGTGAATTGATTTAAAGATATTTCAGATTTTATCATTGATATATAAGGACATTAAAGGCTTCTACTAGGTTAGAATATTCAAGACAACTGTCTTATCGGGATATTGAAAACTATTGGAAACCATTCGCGATATTTTATATTATTGCACATTGCAATTGGACATTAATAAATTAAATCACAATCATGTCAGTATTTTATGACTTTTCACTTTAAATTTTAGGAAAATAATCTAGTTATTGAATTTTACCTAACTTCTCAGTTTCACTTCATTCATTTAGATATTATAAGACTTAGAGTTGTAACAAACACTGGGGGATCATCACTCTTCTGAATTTCTTTCAAAGGTTTCAGAGAAATTCTAATTGTGTTTGAAATTTAGACTGACATTGATTGAGAATTTTCATTGTCTGTGGTAAAGACTTTTTAATTTCACACATCTGAGAAATCTTTAGTGGATCCAGCAAATCATCACAATCTCATCTAAGGTCGAGAGCTTCATTTTAAATCCTACCCAAAAAGAGATGGAGACTAAGAAAAAGGAAGAGTTTCTTGACCTTGCTTTAACTTTGTCTGTAGCAAAAGCAAAAGAATGTTCTGACTGAGAATGTTTGGAAAATGAACTATTCGTTTGGATAATAGTGCTTGTGTTGGATTTGTCTGTATCTGGTCTTGATATTGCATTATAGGAATACCAGTTGAAAAAAACCTCAGATAGAACTGGAATTGCCGTTGCTTCTTCGTCAGAAGTAAATTATAAAAATTCGGAGGGAGAGAGAAAGGGACGGAGAGAGAGAAAAAGAGAAAAAAAATAGCAAATGATAGATATACAAATGCAGATAGAGAGATTGGAAAGGCAAATACAGAAGACGATAGAACATAAGGATATTCAGCTTCAGAGAGACAAGGGAAAGTGCAAGGCACATGAAGGGGGAGAGAGAGAGAGAGAGAGAGAGAGAGAGAGAGAGAGAGAGAGAGAGAGAGAGAGAGAGAGAGAGAGAGAGAGAGAGAGGGGGGTCTTTGTCATCATAAAGGGTGTGGCTTTGTTAATGTTGATTCAACAAAATTCTGGATAATATGATTGTGATAGACTGGGAGTGTTGGTACATCAATACATTAAAGGCTATTGGTGCATCAGTACATTCAATACTGGACGTCATTCAGAACACTCGATACCCTTTTGCTTGAGAAAAGATAATTAGGATTGCCTGAGGTTTAAATCGCAATTCTGCAAGATCCTCTTAAATCTTCACTTTGTGACTTCGAGAAAAGAATAAATGATTTGTTAATTTTACTAAACCTGTTATTTTGCTTCCTTCTGGTACGTAGTTTAAAAATCCTAGAGTCGTAACAATATCTAAACAAGACTAACATGCATCGCAACCTTTTTGGTTTTCTCAGCCATTCTCAATAAAAGACTTATTAAACATATTGTCTTTAACAGTGCTGTAGAAAAAAAAAATGTATTTACATTGAAGAAAGTGTATCTTACGAATTAAAGGATGAGGATGTTCTCGCCTTTCTGCACGTTGGCCAGCTGGTGGTTCTTCCGCGCAGGCTGCCGAATCCAGTCTTCACATGCTAGGTAGACAATGCCTAACTGACCGAGGGTTTAAGACCCATCGGCTACCCTCAGACTGGTTTAGCCGGCCAGTTGAGACCGTTCTCCAGGATGAGGCCGCTGAGCATGCCACAGCTTCTTGGATCCACAAGTGAGAGCTGAGTGCCAAGTGGGGACCAAAAGTGAGCGAGCTACCCCCGAAGGAGTATAACTGCTACCGCCAACCAGAGGTGCTACCCCTCCCTGGACACCCCATACACCCCAGACCGACCTTTACACAGAACAGACAAACAGGAAGGTGATCTTCGATTTCTTTCGCCGCTTCTATTTTACATTGGCATTTCTTCTATCAATCAGTTAATTTTGTGTGGTTTAATCGGCACGTTTACGGCATTATTGTCAATATCATACTGAGGATATGCGAGATAATTACCCATCCAAGTCATTATTTTTGTTGCCATATTGAGAAAGCGTGGACATAATTTGGTATACACCTTAACTCTTTTTGTAAGTGAAGTGAAAACAACAGAATATTTCAAAACGGAAACGAACAAAATCGTTACATAAAGGAGTCATACAGACAAGCCAGAATAGACACATAAGCTGTACAAGGCTATTGTGATGTGACGTAGTATAGAAAAATGTTTGTGAAAGAGTAGTACTTAGTTATAATTTTTATTTTGCATATTACAAACGCATCATAATAAATAAACTACCATCTAAATACTTGCTACAACCCATTAGGCATAAGTTTAATGTTCAAGGCATTCGAAAGAGCTGCGTATTAAATTATTTACGATGTTTAGTATTTTATTGAATAAATGCCACGCTCGTCATTATTGAATAAGTTAAATCTCCTGTTTTTCCTCATTTCAAAAGAATGAAATTCTTGAAACCATATGTACACCATTCAACTTACTGATTACAATGATACTACAGACACTACTTCATAAACTGTTGATTTAAATAGACATTGTAATAAATTGAACGGTAACAGAACATGTTCTGAACAGCAAAGGCAATAAAGAAATCATGAAATAGCAAAGTTGGATGTTAGAGGTTAACGCGGATAGAAGGAAGGTCATACTATTTTGAATTCAAACTCAGATCTAAATTTGATCAAACATCTTTGAAAATAGTTGACCCTTACATCTGTTTGGGTATTATCTGTCTAGATCTAATAGTTTCCAGAATGCTTGAAATCGTAATGCAGAAACCGCCAACAGAACAAGGAGAGTAATATTTGTGAGAGTTTATAAGTTAAATTTCCCTCGCAATTTATTTCGTAACAATTTATATGAAAATATTATGACGAGTGTATTTTCTACCTGTGAATTATTAATGTTCCAGGATCCTAACATACAGCGATTCTGCTATGATTGTATGAGAAATAATTAAATATATCATTCTATATTGCTTTGCTAGGCGTTTCCATTCATGTGACGCTCCTCGCGTATTATGCCCTCAATTGCATTGACCAAAGATCTGAGGTATACTGCTGTTCGATAAGTAAACATTCCAGATTAAATATGACGTAGAATGTTATTATGACGCAGCATTGATTGTATTCCATTTCAACCATAACCACATACATTCTTCTCTTTCTGTGTATTTTCGTACGTTTTGCTACTCCCTAATAAGTTGCCTTTGCTATGAACACTGTTTAGGCTTTTGAAACACTGACGAAACCAATAATTATACACGTATTATTTGGACATAAATAATGGAAATTTCGAAACACAACCTTCCAAATTTGCACCGAATCGTTGCCATGTACATGTCTTATTTAAACTTTGTGTGCAAAATTTTAAAAAAATGACACTTATTACGAAATGATAGACATTGCAAAACATATTGACCAGAGGTCATTCTTTTCCATAGGTTTAAACCTAAAGCGTATACAAAATTTACCACCTCGGAGCCAAAATTCCATGATGGATTTTATACCTTTTGGATCGCTTTTCTATATATATTAATGACAGGGGGTAATTTTTATTTATATAGTTTAGACCCTCCGGTCATTATTCAATTGGATTGATTTACTTCTTTAAACCTTTATCTGACTCATCCTTAAACATCGCAGATTTGAAGATCGCGGACATTGCAAACGCAGCCAAACAAACCAAGCAAACAAAGGTCATTTTTTTCAGGTAATTGACACAATGTGTAGGTATATGGTGCGATGAGTTCGATACGTTAATTGTTTAAGCTTATATTTATTGGAAACTCCATGTTATTCTAAAGTGAAACAAACGCAAGTCAGTATATATTTTCGTTAATTTATTTCAATAAATATTAAACATACAATACATTTACGGGTAGGATAAGTACATGCACTGAACACGGTATGATACAATATAAAATTAAATTATGCATGACTCAATTATCCTTTAATTATCCTGAAAAATCGATAATCTTGACATATTCACTCTGAACGAAGGCTTCCGGTTTAATGGCGCTCATATACATACATATATATATATATATATATATCCATCAACTCCATTAAACGTCATACTTATATGAACCTTCTCAAAAATGAAATATGTGTTTATTATTTTGACTTTGTATTGGAGAAAAGTGTTAAAATCATGGCAAAGTCACGTGAAGAGAATTAAATTATCCCTTTGGTTAACTGCTAGTGAAAATGACCTTACTCATCGACATGTCTCTCGCCCTTTAACATCAGTAGAGGTATGATATATAAAAATAGACCTACACAGATTTCAACGTTAACGAAACCTATGTGATCTACTTATAAAATGTCAGTTGTAAAGTGTACATAATATGAAAAATTTAGCATGAAAATATACATAATGAGAGACATGAAGTTGATAAAGAACATACTAGGAAACAATAAATAAACGACGAAAGCGTGTAATGAGAGGAAATACAAAGAATTAAATGTACTGAATGACAAACATGCAAACGTAGATGATGTACATATGCATAAGGAGAAATGTCTCTTAAGCATAAAATGTACATACAAAGAAATATCATGTACGTGAAATTTGTACATGAGTATAAAATGTAGACAGTGAGAAACGTGAAGTAGACAATGTAGATAATGACTATGGTCAATTAATCGGTCATTTGTGTATCTCTCTGTATCAAACATCTCCGTTCCAATGGATAACTAATTGCTGTATATTTTACAGTTGTTGCGCATTTTACATTGGTTTTAACTTTGAAAGCAGATTAAATCAAATAATCAAAGTTCACACACCACACCTACACACACAGATGTATGCATACATAACCGTTAGGCGTTCTTTTTTGGTGCTCATTGACGTTTGGGATAAAACGCTACTTTGGGATCATTTTGAATTCATTTGAAAATAATTTAAACTTCATCATTGTTTTGTCAAGACATTCAAGACTTCTAGTAGGTTGGAATATTCAAGACTAATGACATATCAGGACATTCAAGATTACTGAAAAACAATCGCGACATTCTACGTTCTTATTCATTGTGATGGGACCTTGAGGGTCGTTTGCGATTTTATTTACGATCAAGTCAGTGTTTTATGAACTTTCACATCCAAGGTTATGAAAATAAATTGTTTATTGCATTTTACAAAACGTTTCGGCTTCATTTCATTCATTTATATTTCATGAGGCGTAGAGGCGTATTAGATATAGGGGGCTCGTCTAATGATCTGAAGTTCTTTAAAACGTTTCAGAGAAATTCAAATTGGATTTGAAGTATAAATTGACATTTTTTTCGGATTTTCATTGTTTCTTATGAAGATTAGTTAGTTGCACACATTATTTAATTCTAGAGTGAAATCAGCAAATATCCAGATTCTTTGAAACAGACAGCTTTATTTTAAATCTAACCCAAAGAGAGATGTACAACGAAACAAAAATCGTTTCTTGAGCTTGCATTATGATTTGTCTGAAGCAAAAGAATGTTTAACAATGCAAGAAATAAAGAATGTTTCGATTTAGTATTTGATGGAAGTTAATTTTGTGACTAATAGTGCTTTGTGTTGGAGTATGAAGTCTGTATCTGGTCTTGATATTAAATTAGAGGAATGCCAGTTAAAAACAGATGGAAATGAAATTACCAAGGCTTCTTCTGCAGAAAGAAATTCAGAGAGAGAGAGACGAAGAGAGAGAGAGAGAGAGAGAGAGAGAGAGAGAGAGAGAGAGAGAGAGAGAGAGAGAGAGAGAGAGATACATATGCAGTCGGTGCGAAAGGAATGGCAAATGGAGAAAGAGATAGAAGATAAGGAAATTCAACTTCAGAGACAAAAATATGAGCAAGAAAGGGACATGCGGAGAGAGAGAGAGAGAGAGAGACAGACAGACAGACAGACAGGCAGAGACATAGACGGAATGAGTGAAAGGGAAATGCTATAGAAGTCAAAAGATTAGAACTGGCAGGCGAAGGGAAATATTTGCGATGTATATTAAAGGTATATGTTAAGAAAAGAAAATCATATTTACCCCACTGTGAAGTATTTATATTGTTACTTTCATCTATTGATCATATCCCAATGCATCAGCAATTGTCTTTGTTTACCTTGTTTCGTAAATTTTTCTTCTCTGGAATAAGTTCCCTTTAATGTCGATAATGTTTAAGCTTTACCAATGCCGAACAAAGCGGAAATTAGCCTCCTACTACCTGGATATTAACAATGGAAGCTGTAAAAAGACAACTTTCCACATTTGCTCATAATGGTCTCAATATTACATAACAAGACACGAAAAATGAACCTGCTCTCGTAAACCTCGGACAATAATACCCCTTTGTACCACGGTGTCGATGCATGACTACATAGGGAAAAGAAGACATTCATGTGAACGATAACCTAGACTGACCTTTATCCAGAGCTGACAAACATGATGGTTAAGGTCGATTTCCTTTCTCCAGATGTATGTTACGACATTCCTTCTATCAATCAGTTACTTTTTGTGGTTTTAACATCACGTTTACCACATAATTGGGAATATCATGCTGAGGAAATTGGAGATAAGTTCCTTTTCAAAGGACACTAATGCAATCGACCCGTGCTGGCCTGGGCGGGTATGAGACCCTCCATAATGCAGCTGAGTTACCATTGGCTCCTAATTCATCACCCAAGAAACAAAAATAATATCTGCGAATCATATCCCTGGAAAACAATGTTGTAATAGAAAAGGACTGCAATTCTTATATGTACAATCTAATTTTTCATTGGCATGATTTCATGTAAAGTCATACAGTTATTCAAAGCATAACTCATCACATTCACCCATGCAACGTGCTTCACTTAGACATGATGACTAGTAAACGATAAGTGCTCTCACAGTCTTGGCTAAACGATGCTGATTCTAAGCAAAATATCACCATATTTCTATAAATAACCCCCAAATAGGAAAAACGGTCATTTTTGTTGTTGGCATATTCAGAAATCTTAGATACTATTTATTATACACCTTAACACCTTTTTGTAAGTAAAGTGAAAACGATATAAACATTTTAAAGCGGGAAAATGAAATCGGTAGAAGAGGGCAGCATACAAACAAGCTAGAATGGGGGCGGACCATGCATAAGGTTATAGTAATGTGTCATAGCGTATACAAACATTTGTGTGAGGAAGAGCAACATATTATTTTAATTCATTATCCCAAATTATGTTTTATCATATTACACACGCATCATTATAATTCAATGTGCAGTTAAGCACTTTCTGATGAAGCACAAGGTTCTGTTGTAAAATACAACTCACTACATTGAGCGCAATTTGATTAAATAAATGTCACGATGTAAGCCATTTGGTAGGTAGAACCCCCTGTGTGTGCTCATGAAATTCGTGTACTTAGGACGTGGTTGCTAACTATCGCACAATGAGTTAAGCCATGCAGCGTACTGATTACAATAATACTATGGACAATACCGTTGATATAAATAGGCATTGTGATTTATTGAACTGAGACAATCATCTCCTGAACAGCAGTGGCATTAAAGAATTACATTGCACAAAGTTTCATGTTTGAAGTTAATGCGAATAGAAGGAAAATCGTAATATTGGAATATTGGGAAGTTAAGAAAGACCTAAGCTCAATTTTGAATTTGATCAAACATCTTTGAATGTAGTTGATCATTATATCCATCTGGAGCAAGAAACATAATGTTTGTTAGAGTGAATAAGTTACATTTCCCTAGCAATTTACTTCTTAACAATTTACAAGAAACTATTATACCGACTGTACTATATGCCTGTGAATTGTGAATTATTATTTTTGGAGGAACTTAACACAAAGAGATTCTGCTCTAATAGTACTAGAAATTATTAAATGTATCAATGAATGTTGCCATACTAATCTTCTCACTTTGTGTGACCCGCATACAACCTCATCACGCTGTCAATGACATTAACCATTGAGTCGCAGTATATTTCTGTTCGATAGGGTAGAAATGAACATTCAACGATTAAATATAACGCAAATGTTACTATTACGCAACTTTCAATGAATTCCATTCAGTCAGTATATGTCTGGTTATATGTAGTTTCGTATTCACGTATCACTGGGATATAAACAATGGAAATTTCTAAATATAACTTTCCAAATTTGCACCAAATCGTTGCCATGTACATGTTTGGTTGAAACTTTGTGCGCCAAATTAGAAGAAAAATCTAATTAAGAGAAGATAGGCATTGTAAAACATATTGAACAGGGTTCATTCTTTTTAATTCTAATAATCCTAAAAGGTATAATGTAAACTGACTACCTTGAAGTCAAGATTCTATGAATGGATTTTATACATCTGGGTTGTTTTTCTATATAGATTAATCACCGGGGGTCATTTTTCGTTATATAGGTCAGAGGCGCCGGACATTATTTTATGGGATCGATTTACTTCATTACACCGGTATCTTTTGTCTGACTCATCCTTGGACATTGGCAGTTTGACAGTGGCGGACATTGCAATAACCGCTAAACGACCCATGCAAAAGAAAGTCAATGACTAATGGAATTGATATAATACGTACATACATACATGGTACGATGTGTTTGATGCGTTAATTGTTTCAGCATATGTGTTTGTATAAGTCCATGTTATGATACAGCGAACTAAACGTAAGTCAATAGATGTAATAATTGATTTATTTCAATCAGTATTAAAAACACAGTAGAGTTACACCTAATAAATGCATGTTCATATACAGCACATGAACTGCATATGGCATGATACATCGTAATATAAAAGTGTGCACGATTCAATTATCATTCAACTATCCCGAAAAGTCATTAATCAGGACAATATCAGTAGGAACGAAAGCGTTCGGTTTAATGAGGCTCAACGATATGTA